>JARQOD010000935.1:38894-116641 GCA_033576555.1 Oophaga sylvatica | reverse complement strand
TGTTACACAGATCAGAATATTCTCATCTATCCTGTGATGTGCGACTGTTACATAGTGCAGAATATTCTCATCTGTCCTGTGATGCGCGGCTGTTACATAGTGCAGAATATTCTCTCTGTCCTGTGACGTGCGACCGTTACATAGTGCAGAAATTTCATCTGTCCTGTGACGTGCGACCGTTACATAGTGCAGAATATTCTCATCTGTCCTGTGATGTGCGGCTGTTACATAGAGCAGAATATCTCATCTGTCCTGTGATGTGCGACTGTTACATAGAGCAGAATATTTTCATCTGTCCTGTGATGTGGGCTGTTACATAGAGCAGAATATTCTCATCTGTCCTGTGATGTGGGCTGTTACATAGAGCAGATATTCTCATCTGTACTGTGATGTGCACCGTTACATAGTGCAGAACATTCTCATCTATCCTGTGATCTGCGGCCGTTACATAGAACAGAATATTCTCATCTGTCCTGTGATGTGCGACGTTACATAGAGCAGAATATTCTCATCTGTCCTGTGATGTGCGGCTGTTACATAGAGCAGAATATTTCATCTGTCCTGTAATGTGCGGATGTTACATAGTGCAGAATATTCTCATCTGTGGTGTAATGTGCGACTGTTACATATGCAGAATATTCTCATCTGTCCTGTGATGTACAGCTGTTACACAGAGCAGAATATTCTCATCTGTCCTGTGATGTGCGGCTGTTACATAGACAGAATATTCTCATCTGTCCTGCGATGTGCGACTGTTACATACTGCAGAATATTCTCATCTGTCCTGTGATGTGCAGCTGTTACATAGAATAGAATATTCTCATCTGTCCTGTGATGTGCGACTGTCACATAGTGCAGAATATTCTCATCTGTCCTGTGATGTGCGACTGTCACATAGTGCAGAATATTCTCATCTGTCCTGCGATGTGCGACTGTTACATACTTCAGAATATTCTCATCTGTCCTGTGATGTCGGCTGTTACATAGAATAGAATATTCTCATCTGTCCTGTGAATGTGCGACTTATCACATAGTGCAGAATATTCTCATCTGTCCTGATGTGCGGCTGTTACATAGTGCAGAATATTCTCATTGTACTGGATGTACGGCTGTTACAAGACAGAATATTCTCATCTGTCCTGTGATGTGCGACTGTTGCATAGAGCAGAATATTCTCATCTGTCCTGTAATGTGCGACTGTTACATAGTGCAGAATATTCTCATCTGTCCTTGATGTGCGACTGTACATAGACAGAATATTCTCATCTGTCCTGGATGTGCGACTGTTACATACTGCAGAATATTCTCATCTGTCCTGTGATGTGCGCTGTTACATAGAAAGAATATTCTCATCTGTCCTGTGATGTGCGACTGTACATAGTGCAGAATATTCTCATCTGTCCTGTGATGTGCGACTGTTACAATAGTGCAGAATATTCTCATCTGTCCTGTGATGTGCGACGTCACATAGTGCAGAATATTCTCATCTGTACTGTGATGTGCAACTGTTACATAGTGCAGAAATTCTCATCTGTCCTGTGATGTGCGGCCATTACATAGAACAGAATATTCTCATCTTCCAGTGAGTGTGCGACCGTTACATAGTGCAGAATATTCTCATCTGTCCTGATCATGTGCGACTGTTACATAGTGCAGAATATTCTCATCTGTCCTGTGATGTGGCGTTACATAGAGCAGAATATTCTCATCTGTCTGTGATGTGCAGCCGTTACATAGACAGAAATTCTCATCTGTCCTGTGAGTGCGACGTTACATAGTGCAGAATATTCTCATCTGTCCTGGATGTGCGGCTGTTACATAGAGCAGAATATTCTCATCTGTCTGTGATGTGGACTGTTACAGTGCAGAATATTCTCATCTGTCCTGTGATGTGCGACTGTCAATAGTGCAGAATATTCTCATCTGTCCTGTGATGTGCGACTGTCACATAGTGCAGAATATTCTCATCTGTACTGTGATGTGCAACTGTTACATAGTGCAGAACATTCTCATCTGTCCTGTGATGTGCGGCCATTACATAGAACAGAATATTCTCATCTTCCTGTGACGTGCGACCGTTACATAGTGCAGAATATTCTCATCTGTCCTGGGATGTGCGACTGTTACATAGTGCAGATTATTCTCATCTGTCCTGTGTGAGGCAGTGACCGGATCGTTTACGAGGGACGTTATATTTCCCCCAGAATGTGTACAGAGACCTATTAAAGCCATTGGAGTGCATTGCAGTCACACACACAGCTGCGGCTGCAATGCAGGAATGAAGGTGAGCAATGACCTAGTCAGACTACCTGGCTAAGGCAGATTAAGTAAAATCCGGCAGGGCCTTCATTTCTTGGAGGAGGTCACAGGAGGCAGTGGGGCGGCCTCCTCTCTCCAACCCGGGTTTCCAGTGGTTTTTGCCACAGGTCTTTAAAACTCCTGCACTAAGGATTAGTGTTGTTCTATGTTTGGACCCTGCGAGGAGCATAGCAGGAAAGCTCCCCAGGATTGTGTGTAGCTGAACCCACGCCTGGGACGGCTCTGCACCTGTCAGGCTCTGTTCGGCCCGGCGCGGCCGTTGTCCCCGGCAACCAGTGTTTATGGACTGATGTTACCCCGGCTGCATACCGGAGGACTTTTCCTGTTTTACCCGTGAGTTGCTGAATAAAAGCTGTGTACTTTGGACTTGCTTGGGTCACTGCCTCAGTTAGTGCACGGTGTGAACACCGCCGCCTTACACCTGTCATGTGCGACTGTTACATAGTGCAGAATATTCTCATCTGTCCTGTGATGTGCGGCTGTTACATAGAGCAGAATATTCTCATCTGTCTTGTGATGTGCAGCCGTTACATAGAACAGAAAATTCTCATCTGTCCTGTGACTTGCGACCGTTACATAGTGCAGAATATTCTCATCTGTCCTGCGATGTGCGGCTGTTACATAGAGCAGAATATTCTCATCTGTCCTGTGATGTGCGACTGTTACATAGTGCAGAATATTCTCATCTGTCCTGTGATGTGCGGTTGTTACATAGAGCAGAATATTCTCATCTGTACTGTGATGTGCAACTGTTACATAGTGCAGAACATTCTCATCTATCCTGTGATCTGCGCCGTTACATAGAACAGAATATTCTCATCTGTCCTGTGATGTGCACCGTTACATACAGCAGAATATTCTCATCTGTCCTGTGATGTGCGACTGTTACATAGTGCAGAATATTCTCTCTGTCCTTTGATGTGCGGCTGTTACATAGTGCAGAATATTCTCATCTGTCCTGTGATTGTGACGTTACATAGACAGAATATTCTCATCTAGTCCTTTGATGTGCGGCTGTTACATAGAGCAGAATATTCTCATCTGTCCTGTGATGTTGACGTTACATAGTGCAGAATATTCTCATCTGTCCTGTGATGTGCGACGTTACATAGACAGAATATTCTCATCAGTCCTTGATGTGCGACTGTTACATAGTGCAGAATATTCTCTCTGTCCTGTGATGTGCGACCTGTTACATAGAACAGAATATTCTCATCGTCTTGTGATGCTGCGCTACATAGACAGAATATTTCATCGTCCTGTGATGTCTGCTGTTACATAGTGCAGAATATTCTCATCTTCCTGTGATGTGCGACGTTACATAGACAGAATATTCTCATCTTGTCCTGTTCGGCTTACATATGCAGAATATTCTCATCTGTCCTGTGAGTGCGACGTTACATAGTGCAGAATATTCTCATCTGTCCTGTGATGTGCGGCGTTACATAGACAGAATATTCTCACTAGTCCTGTGATGTGCGCTGTTACATAGAGCAGAATATTCTCATCTATCCTGTGATGTGCGGCTGTTACATAGTGCAGAATATTCTCATCTGTCCTGTGATGTGCGACTGTTACATAGTGCAGAATATTCTCATCTGTCCTGTGATGTACAGCTGTTACACAGAGCAGAATATTCTCATCTGTCCTGTGATGTGCGGCTGTTACATAGAACAGAATATTCTCATCTGTCCTGCGATGTGCGACTGTTACATACTGCAGAATATTCTCATCTGTCCTGTGATGTGCAGCTGTTACATAGAATAGAATATTCTCATCTGTCCTGTGATGTGCGACTGTCACATAGTGCAGAATATTCTCATCAGTCCTGTGATGTGCGACTGTCACATAGTGCAGAATATTCTCATCTGTCCTGTGATGTGCAACTGTTACATAGTGCAGAATATTCTCATCTGTCCTGTGATGTGCGGCTGTTACATAGTGCAGAATATTCTCATCTGTCCTGTGATATGCGGCTGTTACACAGAGCAGAATATTCTCATCTGTCCTGTAATGTTGAGACTGTTACATAGTGCAGAATATTCTCATCTGTCCTGTGATGTGCTCGTTACACAGCAGAATATTCTCATCTGTCCTGTGATGTTCGACTGTTGCATAGAACAGAATTTCTCATCTGTCCTTCATGTGCTACTGTTACATATGCAGAATATTCTCATCTGTCCTGTGATGTGCGGCGTTACATAGAACAGAATATTCTCATCTGTCTGCGATGTACGGACTGTTACATACTACAGAATATTCTCATCTGTCCTGTGATGTGCGGCTGTTACATAGTGCAGAATATTCTCATCTGTCTGTGATGTACGCTGTTACACAGTGCAGAATATTCTCATCTGTCCTGTGATGTCGACCGTTGCATAGAGCAGAATATTCTCATCTGTCCTGTAATGTGCGACTGTTACATAGTGCAGAATATTCTCATCTGTCCTAGTGATGTGCGGCGTTACATAGAAAGAATATTCTCATCTGTCCTGTCGATGTGCGACTGTTACATATGCAGAATATTCTCATCTGTCCTGTGATGTGGCTGTTCAATATGAATGAATATTCTCATCTGTCCTGTGATGTGCGACTGTCACATAGTGCAGAATATTTCATCTGTCCTGTGATGTGTGACTGTCACAAGTGCAGAATATTCTCATCTGTCCTGTGATGTGCGCTGTCACATAGTGCAGAATATTCTCATCTGTACTGTGATGTGCAACGTTACAAGTGCAGAACATTCTCATCTGTCCTGTGATGTGCGGCATTACATAGACAGATATTCTCATCTTCATTGAGTGCGACCGTTACATAGTGCAGAATATTCTCATCTGTCCTGGATGTGCGACTGTTACATAGTGCAGAATATTCTCATCTGTCCTGTCATGTGCGACGTTACATAGTGCAGATTATTCTCATCTGTCCTGTGAGTGAGGCTGTTACATAGAGCAGAATATTCTCATCTGTCCTGTGATGTGCGCCGTTACATAGAACAGAAATTCTCATCTGTCCTGTGACGTGCGACGTTACATAGTGCAGAATATTCTCATCTGTCCTGCGATGTGCGGCTGTTACATAGAGCAGAATATTCTCATCTTCCTGTGAGTGCGACTGTTACATAGTGCAGAATATTCTCATCTGTCCTGGGATGTGCGACTGTTACATAGTGCAGATTATTCTCATCTGTCCTGTGTGAGGCAGTGACCGGGATCGTTTACGAGGGACGTTATATTTCCCCCAGAATGTGTACAGAGACCTATTAAAGCCATTGGAGTGCATTGCAGTCACACACACAGCTGCGGCTGCAATGCAGGAATGAAGGTGAGCAATGACCTAGTCAGACTACCTGGCTAAGGCAGATTAAGTAAAATCCGGCAGGGCCTTCATTTCTTGGAGGAGGTCACAGGAGGCAGTGGGGCGGCCTCCTCTCTCCAACCCGGGTTTTCCAGTGTTTTTTGCCACAGGTCTTTAAAACTCCTGCACTAAGGATTAGTGTTGTTCTATGTTTGGACCCTGCGAGGAGCATAGCAGGAAAGCTCCCCAGGATTGTGTGTAGCTGAACCCACGCCTGGGACGGCTCTGCACCTGTCAGGCTCTGTTCGGCCCGGCGCGGCCGTTGTCCCCGGCAACTAGTGTTTATGGACTGATGTTACCCCGGCTGCGTACCGGAGGACTTTTCCTGTTTTACCCGTGAGTTGCTGAATAAAAGCTGTTTACTTTGGACTTGCTTGGGTCACTGCCTCAGTTACTGCACGGTGTGAACACCGCCGCCTTACACCTGTCATGTGCGACTGTTACATAGTGCAGAATATTCTCATCTGTCCTGTGATGTGCGGCTGTTACATAGAGCAGAATATTCTCATCTGTCTTGTGATGTGCAGCCGTTACATAGAACAGAAAATTCTCATCTGTCCTGTGACTTGCGACCGTTACATAGTGCAGAATATTCTCATCTGTCCTGCGATGTGCGGCTGTTACATAGAGCAGAATATTTTCATTTGTCCTGTGATGTGCGACTGTTACATAGTGCAGAATATTCTCATCTGTCCTGTGATGTGCGGTTGTTACATAGAGCAGAATATTCTCATCTGTACTGTGATGTGCAACTGTTACATAGTGCAGAACATTCTCATCTATCCTGTGATCTGCGGCCGTTACATAGAACAGAATATTCTCATCTGTCCTGTGATGTGCGACCGTTACATACAGCAGAATATTCTCATCTGTCCTGTGATGTGCGACTGTTACATAGTGCAGAATATTCTCATCTGTCCTGTGATGTGCGGCTGTTACATAGAGCAGAATATTCTCATCTGTCCTGTGATGTGACCTGTTACATAGAGCAGAATATTCTCATCTGTCCTGTGATGTGCGCTGTTACATAGACAGAATATTCTCATCTGTCCTGTGATGTGTCGCTGTTACATAGAGCAGAATATTCTCATCTGTCCTGTGATGTGCGACTGTTACATAGAGCAGAATATTCTCATCTGTCCTGTGATGTGCGACTGTTACATAGAGCAGAATATTCTCATCTGTCCTGTGATGTGCGCTGTTACATAGAGCAGAATATTCTCTCTGTCCTGTGATGTGCGGCTGTTACATAGAGCAGAATATTCTCATCTGTCCTGTGATGTGCACTGTTACATTGTGCAGAATATTCTCATCTGTCCTGTGATGTGCGACTGTTACATAGACAGAATATTCTCATCTGTCCTTGATGTGCGGCTGTTACACTGTTACATAGTGCAGAATATTCTCATCTGTCCTGTGATGTGCGGCCATTACATAGAACAGAATATTCTCATCTTCCTGTGACGTGCGACCGTTACATAGTGCAGAATATTCTCATCTGTCCTGTGATGTGCTGCCGTTACATAGAACAGAATATTCTCATCTGTCCTGTGATGTGTGACTGTTACATAGTGCAGAATATTCTCATCTGTCCTGTGATGTGCAGCAGTTACATAGGTTAGAATATTCTCATCTGTCCTGTGATGTGCAACTCTTACAAAGTGCAGAATATTCTCATCTGTCCTGTGATGTGCGGCAGTTACATAGCGCAGAATTGTAGCGAACGGCACACGGAGGCCCGGGGAATCACAGTTTATGATCACACCACTGCCTGCAAATGTAATGAAAACACAGCAAATACGTCTATTGACATTACACTTTAACGCAGGGTGGGCTTATTTTAGTTATCCCTCCGCTGCCACCAATACATCATGAACTGCAGGGATTTATGTGTATCCCACTTTGTAGTTCCGCTTTGGAACTCGCAGTTCTCCGGCACCCCCCTTACCCTCAGGTCAGTCAAGGAACTGCACCTAGGATAATTAGTCGCCGGACTGGCCTGCTTGGACGTGTACTGGCTATTAGGCACGCTGCAGTGAGGGGATTATAACTACTCCTAGGCACAGCCAGGAAATACACTTATAAAACCCGCTCCATCACTGCCAGCTATACCCAAAGCCCATTACACACTCGCTGCCACCAGCCTCTGGTTCTAGAATGTGGGGCAGAGGCCACCCCAATTTAGTAGCGTAATTCACTTCAAGCACGTGCAAATTCGATATAGAGCATAGAGAGGAACTAGTAATTTTATATTTTAGTCCAAAAAGGTAAGCAGTGTTTACAGAAGGTATAAAAAGATTTTACAATATGAGACAATTAAAAGTATATACAAGATGGTTACAAAGTAAGAAGGATTAACATAAGAAAGATCGACTTACAGTTCTTAGATCATTGCAGGCAAACTATGCGGCTGGGGAAGGGGCGACACATCGCAGTGCATTACAGACGTGCACTGCGTCTGTTTTCCAGGACAAATCTGAGGCAAAATGACCTGGCCCTGCCTTATAGCCCTCTGGTCGTGACATCACTAAAGGGGCTGAGTTACCACCGCCCTCCCCTTTGCTCAGAGTTACAGATTTGCTAACAAAACTTATAATTATCATAACTCAGAGATGGAGTCTCTTACATCGATGCACAGCGTACCATTTTACTCCGCAGGATGTTGGCGTGCATTTAAGTCTAAACGCAGAGTACCTGGGTGGATAGGCTAAGCAGGAATCTTTTTCTTGGATTCCGCTGGTGCCAGCGCTTAGAAAATTCAGTGATTACTGACTTCACAGATGAATTGGCAGATATGAAAATTTCATACTCATAACATACACAGGGGTCAAGATATTTCAGCTTGAATAACTATCATACAACAAAGGAAGAGACCATGTGGTTTCTAAACAGCTTTCAGCCGGATTCTCAGTGGGCTAGCCACGTGGTATCAGGTTACACAGAGTGTGTAGTGAGCTGGGAGAGGGGGGAAGCCCACAGTATGAGGCTGCAAAACATAATGAATGTAGTAGATGTCTTTGTATGGGGAAGGTTCTGGAAAGGAGCTTTGAATTTAGGCCCAAATGGAGTATCATTACACCTCCCATTTTGGATTGCGCTAAGGAGGCAGGACCTCTTGGTACTAAGTCATGTGCACCTCAGCGGAACAACCCATCTGCATTTCCATGCTCTCAGCACTTTTTGTGTTGTATGGTAATGTCGTATTGCTGGAGGGCAAGGCTCAAGCGTAGCAACCTTTCGTTGGTTCCGTACACGGTATGCAGCCAGCTCAGAGGGTTGTGGTCGGTAACCGTAAAGGTGCGCCCGTACAGGTATGGCTGCAAACGTTGCAGTGCCCCGACCATGGCCAGGCACTCCTTCTTGATGGTGGAGTATGAGACTTCCCTCAGCAGAAGTTTCCAGCTCCGGTACAACACGGGGTGCTCTTGGTTCCCCGAGTCAACGTGGCTGAGCACAGCACCGAGGCCAGTCTCGCTGGCGTCGGTCTGGACTAGGAATGGCCGACTGCTGTCGACTGCTTTCAACACGGGAGAGCTGCACAGGGCTGGTTTCAAAGCCCGGAAGGCCGCCTCACAGCCATCTGTACAGTCGACTGTTTGGGGTAGCTTCCACTAGGTGAGGTCCATTAAGGATTTTGTGAGGCTGCTACAGTTCTGTACAAACTACCTACAGAACCCTGCAGTGCCCAAGAAGGACATCACCTGCTTCTTGGTACTGGGGTGAGCCAGGACACGATCGCATCCACTTTCTCAGGCTCTGGACTCATGGAACCCCCGCCTACCCGTTGCCCTAGGTTGTGGACCTTGCTCATGCCCATTTTGCACTTTCCCGGCTTGATGGTCAGACCTGCCTGGTGAATACGCTTGAGCACCTCCTGGAGATGCTGAATGTGTTCCTCCCAGGTGCAACTGAAGACGGCAATGTCGTCCAGGTACGCCACGGCATACATCTCCAGTCCCTCAAGCAGGTGGTTGACCATCCGCTGGAAAGTGGCAGGGGCATTTTTCATGCCAAAGGGCATGACCGTGGACTCGTACAGTCCCAAAGGGGTGATAAAGGCGGATTTCTCCTGCGCCGCAGGGCTCAGGGGAATCTTCCAGTATCCCTGACTCAAATCCATGATGGATATGTACTTTGCGCTGGCTAACCACTCAAGCAGATCCTTGATGCGTGCCATCGGGTGCGCATCAGAGGTCGTGATGCCGTTGAGACCCCTGTAGTCCACGCAGAACCGGGTGGTCCGATCCTTTTTGGGCACGAGAACTACAGGTGAGGCCCACGCGCTCTTGGACCATTGAATCACCCCCAGCTGCAACATCTCATCGATCTCTTGGCACATAAACTGCTGCACCTCCTCAGAGATCGGACGTAGAGAGGTTGTTCGACGTAGTGGGGCATGATTCTCGGTGTCCACCTCGTGGACCGCTAACTTAGTTCTCCCAGGCTTGTTGGAGAACACGGCTTGGAAGGGTTCCAGGGTGGTCAACAACTGCAACAGCTGGGGTACGGTTAACAAGGCACTTATCTCCATGTCCTCGATGGACCCACCAGCCTTAGCTTGGGCCAGCATTTCCAGGAGGGGTCTTTCTCCCCGTCATCGGGCAGGTTGCAGACCGTATTACGCAGGCTTCACGTTCATGATGAGCCTTCATCATGTTGACGTGAAAGGCCTCGCGCCTACCCCGAGCGTGGTCAAGCGTGACCACGTACGTGACTGGGTTGAGCTGTTGGTGGACGACATACGGGCCTTACCAGGTTGCCTGAAGCTTATCCTTTGGTACGGGGACCAGCACCCACACCTTTTGACCCACCTGGTAGGTCCGCTCCCGGGCGTTCTGGTCGTACCAGTACTTCTGGTCAGCCTGAGCCTGTGTCATGTTGTCATGCACCAACTGCGTCAAGGTCTTCATTTTGTCGCGGAAGCGCATGACGTACTCCAAGATGGACACTTCTGAAGGGTTTTGCTCATCTTCCCAGGATTCCCTTACCAACACAAAGGGTCCCCGGACTTGCCTGCCATACAGGAGCTCGACGGGGGAGAACTGTTGTGAATGTTTTGGAAATGAATTCTGAGCAGAAGCTCCCTCTGGTGGTTACAAACAGTACTGAACCATTCAATGAGGATTGGCAATCAGGATTCACAGACTGGCTTGATATAAGGGAGGTTCCCTCCCATCATGGTTGCCGGTGATCAATTGTTCTTGTCTCAACTGTGGTTCCTGGTTCACTTGGAAGCTTGCTGAGTCTTGCCTCTTCTTCTGCTTTCAGATAAGATATTTTCTGTTTTTGTTTTTGTGCTTACCATTTGCATATTTCTCTGCATTTCTGTGAGGTCAGCCAGGTCCCCTCTGGGGGCTTGTGCTCCTTTCAGTTTTTCTGAAGCCACTGTTATTTGTTCATTTGCCTTTTCCAGTTTTTTCAGTGGCTGCGGCTTAGTTTTGTTACACTAGAGAACTGATTTATGTGGTAGAGGTCGTGTGATCTCAGGTGTTATTGCAATCAGTAGCGTTGGCATTTTTTAGGGTTTTTTTGGATTGCAGTGAGTATCCTTTCTATCCTTTTCTGTCTAGGCAGATTGGGCCCCAGAGTTTGCTAATACTATTTTCTGTCTGTGTCTGTATTTCCTCTTGTCTAACCCCCATTACATGTTTGGGGGCTTCCTATGTTCTTTGGGGATCTGCTCCGGGCAGATAGCTTTCCTCTTTCTATCTTTAGGTGTAGTTAATCTCTCAGGCTGTGACGAGGCGTCTAGGACCAACGTAGGAACGCTCCACGGCTGCCTTTAGTTGTGATGGTTAGTCAGGGTACTGCAATCCAATAGATTCCAACCTCTCTGGTGTATTGCCGTTTTTGCCTGCTCTCCTCAGCTACCGAAACATAACAGTATCACCGGCCTAACTGAAAATTGTATGGTACTCACAGAAGGGAAAAATAGTGTGGAAAGAAAAAAGTTGTCAGAGTTGTCAGAGATTTTTTTTTTTCTGCTTCTTGCATTTTTTCCCTCTTTTTCTCTGGGTGCTGAGGAGGATTTTTTTTTCTCTCAATGGAGCTTGCACAGCTGTCTGGCAGTGTGGATCAGCTTGCCACTGAGGTTCGGAGTATTGCTGTCTATCTTTCTGGGTTGCCGGTTGTGGAACCTAGGATTCCCATGCCACATTTGTTTTTGGGAGATCGGGCCAAATTTCTGAATTTCAAAAATAACTGTAAGTTGTTTTTTGCCTTAAAACCTAAGTCCTCAGGGAACGCAGCACAGCAGCTTCAAATTGTCATCTCTCTCCTGCGCGGCGATCCTCAGGATTGGGCTTTTTCCCTGACACCTGGGGATCCTGTTTTGAGTGATGTTGATGCATTTTTTCTGGCTCTGGGGTTATTTTACGATGAGCCTAATGTCACTGATCAAGCTGAAAGAACCTTGTTGGCATTAAATCAGGGGCTTGAGGATGCTGAGTTGTACTGTCAGAAATTCCGAAAATGGGCAGTCCTATCCAAATGGAATGATGATGCTTTGGCAGCCCTTTTTCGGAAGGGGCTGTCAGAGAATGTAAAAGATGTTATGGTGGGTTTCTCTGCTCCCTCTGGTCTCAATGATTCTATGTCATTAGCGATTCAAATTGACAGACGTTTGCGTGAGCGTAGAAGTATGCGTGGAATAGTGTTGCCTTGTGAGCCAGCTTCTGAACACATGCAGTGTGATAGAGTGACTTCTGGGGCACAGCGTCATGAGTAGTGTTGAGCGATATTGCTCGATATCTAAAAATATCGTATCGAAATTGTATCGCCGATAGCACTAAATATCGTCGATATCCGATTACGATACCGGAAGTCCCATGTAAGTCTATGGGAACAAAATATTGCAACAAAAAAAACCCTCTCTTTCGTTGTAAACACAAAATATACACACATAGAATACATATATATATATATATATATATATAATATATATATATACATGTCATTGTGACATATATACATATATATATATTTATAGTTTATACACTTCTACATAGTAAAATAGACTCTGATTCAATTGCCGGTAAAGCCGTGACATACCCCATAGAAGTCGACGGGCTCGGTGCCGAGTACCCCCAAAACCTCTGGCTCTGTGCGACTCAACTTTGGCGTCACGAACAGGATTCTGTAGCTCGCTATAAGCGAGTCCTGTGTGCCTGAATTGAACTGGTTTTGTGCTTGAGAATTGCTAAAATCATCAGAGAATGTATTTGCCATTTTTCCACCATATCTGCGTCACGACGAGGCACTGGTGAAGAAGAAGGGCGTGCTCTTCATGGGTGTACACTCACTCAGTGACGCGAAAACGATGGCCGACCACTGTAAATGGTACTGCAATGTAAGATCGTGCCCCACAGCTCTTCAGTTCCGTCTCCTCATCCTCCTCAGTGTGCGGAAACTAACACGAAGGTCCCGCCTCCCTACAAAAGAGGGGCCCTCTCCAGATGCTAATGACACATGTGACTTGGCAGAGATCGCTAATGGACACGAGCAGAAGTGTGAAGGGATGGAGCAGTCAGAGCTCTCCCCCCACGGAAGCGACCCGATCGCCACGGAACCACCGTTGGGCACCCGGCCTGGAAACCCTCCTACGCTGCAAGAAGCGGAGGATACCCTAAGAGGCCTGGCCCGGCACCAGGAGGAGGTCGCCAGGATGGAAGCGAGCTGGCGTGCCCTAAAACTAAACTTGGAGCGGCGCCAATCCCTCTTACCTGAAGTGTCTGTACCGGAAGGTGAGGCACCCGTTCTAGTAGAGGAGTCCTTGCAATGTGATCCGGTTGACGTTGTCGCAGTGGAGGCACCCGTTCGTGCAAAAAATGCTGCACCGGCAGCACCCCAGATCCCGCTGTCTGCCCCCGTCGCTGAGACAGAAGAAGCGACACCCGTCCTCATGGAGGAGGCCGCGCAGGCACCAGAGGTCTACCTGCCTGTACCGGAGCCCCGACTGTCATCTGTTCCAGAGCCGGCTGCTTCCTCCGCATGTGAGCGCCGCCAGGACTGGGGGGCGCCAGGAGAGCTGCCGCAAACCGGACACTGTAAGCTGCAGTTTGATGGTGGAGACATGGAGCAGCTGGTGGAGGAGAATTACAACCGGCGTCAGGAGGAAGAGTGGAGACGTTGGGAGCGGGAAGCAGAGCGACAAAGGGAGCAGCTTGAATCCCAAAAACTTCGGCAACGTAACCTGGCAGATAAGGACCGGATGAGAAAGGATAAAGGAACCCTGTGTGAGCCGCGGCGTAAGGGTGCAGTACGGAGCTTTAAATTTGAAAGGCGGTTGGGGCTTCATCAAGGAGCCTGGACTTTATTTAGAAGTTTTTGTGAACCGGCGGGACGTGGAGGCTCACCTCCCAGAAGGACACCCGGGAGGGACCTGTTGCCAGGAGACTTGGTGACTTACACCCGACACTGGGGTTACAATGGATGGTACGCCCTAAATGTTACCAGGTGCGACCCCTACTCCCCAGAGTGTCAGGAACCTGTGAGACCCTCGGAGCCTTCAGCCTCCAACATCCAGGCCTCTGCAAAAGTGCCCACCCCACGCCGTAAATCTCCCAAGCCTCCCTCAGTGGTCTCCTCAGCAGCCCCAGCTATGGACATGATAAGTATAGCTGGCCCGTACCCGGCGCCTGTTAGGCCCCCTGGGGTTCGTTCAGTCCGGGACATAGGGTTCCAGACCCGGAGGGAGATGAAAGAGGTGGCCACACAGACCCAGATAGCGGGTCACGACCTGACTGTACAGGCCACACGACGTCATCAGGTCCTGGTGGTCCTTGGTGCCTCGGATGTTTGGCAAGCATCAGAAGAGTACCAGGTGGTACCTGGAACACCCCTGCCAAAGAATTATAAATAACCCGGACAGGGTCCCTGTATGTAAATAGTTAAATTGTTTATGTACCCGGACGGGTGAATGTTCATAAAAGTTTTTTAATTTAATAAAAAAAAAAAAACACAGTTTTCATTACTTTTATTACAGTCTCATCCTGCGACGCCATCGATCTCCTGTAAAAAAATGAAAAAAAAAAAAAAGTATACCACCTGACCGACGCAGTCCATAGTAACGAGTGTCCCACGACGATCCAGCTCTGCTACATCAGAATGACAGGCAGAGCCTGTCATCCCGGCGCAGCACAGCTGATTACCTGCTTCCCCGGCGGTGACGTCATCGGACTGCTTTACGGCCGGAATTACCCTGCAGTCACTGCAGTTATCGCGAAAAACTGCATGTGACCGCCAGGGAGAAGATAATGGCGGCCATCAAGCAGTCCAGGACGTGACCGCCGGAGATCTTCTGCCAGGTAAGTGCCGCTGACTCCTGACACACCCAACCGACGGACACTCACAGTGACAGTGACAAATCCGATTCCGGTATTCGATAAGACGAAAATATCGAAACGAATTATCGAAAGGCCGATAGAGCTAATATCGGCCGATAGCCGATATTTGCATTATCGTATCGCTCAACACTAGTCATGAGTTTCGAAAACGCAATGGGTTATGTTTCTATTGTGGTGACGCCTCTCATGCTATTTCTGTCTGCCTTAAGCGGGGAAGACGTTTTGCACGCTCAGTTGTCTCATGTTTGGGGCTTCCTATGTTCTTTGGGGATCTGCTCCGGGGCAGATAGCTTTCCTCTTTCTATCTTTAGGTGTAGTTAATCTCTCAGGCTGTGACGAGGCGTCTAGGACCAACGTAGGAACGCTCCACGGCTGCCTTTAGTTGTGGTGGTTAGTTAGGGTACTGCAATCCAATAGATTCCAACCTCTCTGGTGTATTGCCGTTTTTGCCTGCTCTCCTCAGCTACCGAAACATAACAGAGAACCCAGTCGAGGCCTGCGGAACTTCTCTGTAGACAAATAGCAGGTGTGGGAGGTACCGCTCCCAGTCGCATCCCTGGGTCTCAACCAGCATGCGGAGCATCTGTTTGAAGGTACCTTTGAAGCGCTCACACAAGCCATTGATCTGTGGGTGATACGTACTCTATACCAGACGCATCACTTGCATTTTCTTGCAGAGAGCCTCCATTAGGCGAGACATGAATTGATCGGTAAGCATCTCCCTGGGAAATCCTACCCGTGAAAAGATGGTCACCAGTGCATCCTCCACCTTATCTGCCCTAGTTGAGGACAGAGCCACTGCCTCCGGGTACAGGGTAGCATAGTCTACCACAGTGAGGATGTATTGCTTTCCAGAGCTGCTGGTGACTGCCAGCAGGCCCACAATGTCCACCTAGATTCTCTGGAAAGGCTCCTCTATCACTGGCAAAGTGATCAGGGGAGCCTTAAGAGCAGGCCCCGCCTTCCCCACTCTCTGGCAGGTGATACAGGAGGGGCAGTGGTTTGTGACATGTCCCCATCTTGGGCCAATAGAAGTGTTGAGACAGCCGTGCCTTAGTTTTGCTGATCCCCAAGTGTCCAGCGAGTGGAATTTCATGGGCAATCCGCAACAACTCACCTCTAAACTGGTACGGGGCTACCAGCTGTTTTTCCCTCAACCACTCCTTTTGGGTATCTCCGGGTACTGTCTCCCGGTACAACCTTCCTAATTCCCAGAACAACCTCTCCTTATCAGTCACGGAGGTAGGCGTCTCTGCGAGGTGTCTCAATTTCTCCAGGCTCGTGTCTGAGTGTAGAGCGGCCTGGAACTCCTGACTGTAGGCAGTCAGAAGTGACGTCAAGGTTCCTTCCTCACGAGAACCCTCTAGGACAGAGGTCTCAAACAAGTGGCCCGCGGGCCGCATGCGGCCCCTGAGGCAGGCATCTGCGGCCCACGGTGCACCACATGTCTCACGCTAGAAGAGAGGAAGAGTGCGCCTCACCTCATCGTTGTTCTTGTCTGCAGCTTCCTCTTACACATTAAGCGGCGCAGCCGCGGAGCTGAAAGATGATGTCATCCAGCCGTGGCCAGCAGCGCCGCTCAGTGTGTGAGAGGAAGTGCGAGGAAGGAAGCTGCTGGCGGCGCGGAGAGGTGAGTGTGCCAGTGAAGCTGCTGTGGTGTGTGTGTGTGTGATGAGTGTGTGTATGGTGTGTGTGTGTGTCTGTGTGTGTGCTGAGTGTGGCCGCTGTGGAGAGATGATGGCAGTGATGGGGAGAGGGCCAGTGATGGGGAGAAGGCCAATGATGGGAGTGATGGGAGAGGGCCAGTCATGGGGACAGGGCCAATGATAGGGAGAAGGCCAATGATGAGAGTGATGGGGACAGGGCTAATGATGGGGAGTAAGTCAGTGATGAGAGTGATGGGAGAGGGCCAATGATGGCAGTGATGGGGAGAGGGCCAATGATGGGAGTGATGGTGAGAGGGCCAATGAAGGGATGAAGGGAGTGTTGGGGAGAGGGCCAATGATGGCGATGATGGGGAGAGGGCCAGTGATGGGAGAGGGCCAATGATGGGAGTGATGGGGAGAGTGACAGTGATGGGGACAGGGCCAATGATGAGTGTGATGGGACAGGGCCAGTGATGGGGAGAGGATCAATGATGGGAGTGATGGGAAGAGGGCCAATGATGGGAGTGGTGGGAGAGGGCCAGTGATGGGAGAGGGCAAATGATGGTGGTGATGGGGAGAGGGCCAGTGATGGGGAGAGGGCCAGTGATGGGAGTGATGGGGAGAGGGCCAGTGATAGGGAGAGGGCAAATGATGGTGGTGATGGGGAGAGGGCCAGTGATGGGGAGAGGGCCAGTAATGGGAGTGATGGGAGAGGGCCAGTGATGGGGAGAGGGCCAATGATGGGGAGAGGGCCAATGAAGGGAGTGATGGTGAGAGGGCCAATGAAGGGAGTGATGGGGAGAGTGCCAATTATGGCGGTGATGGGGAGAGTGCCAGTGATGGGGAGAGGGCCAATGATGACGGTGATGGGGAGAGGGCAAATGATGTGAGTGATGGGGAGAGTGCAAGTATGGTGGTGTGGGAGAGGGCAATGATGGGGTGATGGGGAGGAGGAATTGATGGAGGTGGTGGAATTTCTGCATTTCTACATGAATGGGATCATGATGGGGTATCTTTCTGCATGAAGGAGATCATGATGGGGCATATTTCTGCATGAAGGGGATCATGATGGGGCATATTACTACATGAATGGGATTATTGTTTAACAATAATTTTGTACTGTATTAAGTTTGAAAGGAATGCGCCCCCCAGCTTACATTTTTTTTTATGTGCTGCCGATTTACTCTGCCGAGTTTGAGAGCCCTGCTCTAGGACCTGCTCTGGGTCCATTTAGTCACTCCTGTGGTGGAGGAAGGTCCAGAAGGCAGGGCGCTACCTGCGTTCCAGGCACTCTGACTGCGGGTGACAACAGCTACATAGGCTGTCTCCCCGGGATTTCCACAGACCCATCAGCCGGCGCTGCTATGGGTTCTACCTCCCCATCCACCCCCAACATTTCAGGATCAGTGTTACTTATGGACCAGTTACCTTCCTCAGTGGCACTGGTCATTTGCATGGCATCACCTTCCTCACGGTTCCCATACACCTCCCCATTTCCTTGAGCACCGTCGCTTGCTCCTGCTAGGGGTTCCTCAGCCGTCTCACTACGCAGAGTGATGTGGCTGAGCACTCCCGTACCTGTGGACACATCTACCATTTCACAAAAATGGTTATCAGGTTCAGTTGGCACAGATACATCATTATCAGCATCATTCATAGGGAAAAAATGGTTATCAGATGCATCATTACTCAATAAAGCATTGTCAGGCAACACATTCAGTTTCCCATTAGCAATATCATCAGGGTTAGCATTACCCTCATTATCAGATTTGGGAGGAGTGTCAGGGACGTAATATGCAACCATCCTCCCCAAATCAGTCCCCAATAAAACATCAGTGGGCAGGTTTCGGGACACCCCCACTTCCTTCACCCCGCTCCCGGCACCCCAATCAATGAAAACCCGGGCCATCGGTAAGGTGCAGTGGACGCCCCCAATCCCGGTGACAGTTAGGGTTTTCCCCGGAATAAACTCTTCAGGGGCCGCCAGGTCGGGTTAGATGAGGGTTCGTTCGGCCCTGGTGTCCTTGAGGCCTCTAGCGAGACGGGCCCCCCACACGGACATGCTGCACGTTGTCATCGACCCTCCCAACCACCCCACCCACCAAACGAACAGATGCGTTGGGCCCAGAGGCCTTGGCTGGGGGGGTCTTCTGCCTCTCCGGACAGGTGGCGCTGATATGTCCAGTCCATTTACAGGAGAAACACTGACGAGTGTCTGATGTAGGCCTGGCGTTGGCAAATGGGACAGGGCCTCCGGTGTGTCGGCTGGCAGGGGCACTGGGGTTGGTTGCAGGCTTAACCCCTCTCCAGCTGGCGGTGACTGGCTTCCACCCCTCTGATTTCCGGTTGGCCTCATAGCTGTCAGTGAGTTGCACTGCTTTGTCCACATCCTTTGGCTCTCCGTTCAGCACAAACTGTCTCACCTCAGCTGGGCAAAGATGCAGGAACTGGTCCTTGATCATCAGGTCCTTCAGCTGCTCCAAGGAGGTTGTTGACTGTCCTTGGATCCAATGTTCAAAGTGGGTCCTGAGTCCATGCACCACATCGCTATAACTGTCATGTGGGCCACGTTGGAGGTTCCGGAACTTCTTGCGGTATACCTCAGGGGTTAGCTGTTACTTGGTGATCAGGGCCTGCTTGCTGGCCTCATAGTTTCCATCTTGCTCTGCAGGGAGGGAAGCAAACGCCTCCAGAGCTTTGCCTTTTAGCCCGGGGGGTCGAGTACCTGGCCCATTGGTCCTCAGGCAGCTGGTACTGTCTGCAGGTTTTCTCAAAGGCCCGCAGGAAAATGTCCAAGTCCCCATCCTTTTCCATCACGGGAAAGTGCTCTGGCCGCGGCTTCAGACTCTGAGCACTGCTGGGCTCACTACTCCGGGCTGTGGAGGATATTCCCCCATGCCGGAGCATTTCCAGTTCATGGTCTCTCTGAGCTTGGCGCTCGGCTCTCTCAGCCTCTCGTTCGGCTCTCTCAGCCACTCGCTGCTCGGCCTCTCACTGGGATGCTCTCTCTTGAGCTTGTTGGATCAGCTGCAGACGTCTGTCACAATCTTCGGAGAAGAGTTCGTCCAACGCCGCTTGCAGGTAGGGGTCCAATCTGCTCTGGGTGCCAGTAGGGCCTGCATTCAGTGGTTGGGCCTCTGCTGCAGCACCACCTCTGCTTGGTCCGGCTCCTGCGCCCGCCGCGCTCTCAGCATTGTCACGTGCCACCAGGGCCAGGACCAGTTGGACTTTGCTTTGGTTTGTGGGACAATCTGCCTCCACTCGCACATGGCGACAAGAGTTTCCCTGGTACACCGATTATATCAGTCTGCTCCAATCGCAACCATGGTTGCCAAATAAAAGATAGGATAGAAAAACAAAGAGAAAGGGAGGGGTAATCGTAAGTACACACTTAATTTAGGAAAAACTTGCCGCACAGCAACACTTGTGCTACAGAGGAGGTGAGCAGACTCTAAACTCTTTTGTACACACTTAATTGTCTCAGAACTAGTAAACACTGAGTTCGTTCTCCAAAACTTTTGCTGCAGGGTCCTCGGAAGAACTGTGCAAGTCCTTAGTGAGGGGAATGATTGCTCTGACCAGATCACTAATGCTCTATAATCCCACCGCTCTGTCACCAATGTAATGAATGGCACATGGAGGCCTGGGGAATCACGGTTTATGATCCCACCGCTGCCACCAAATGTAATGAAAACACAGCAAATAAGTCTATTCACCTTACACTTTACCGCAGGGGGGGCATATTTTAGTTATCCCTCCGCTGCCACCAATACATCATGAACTGCTGGGATTTATGTATATCCCACTTTGTAGTTCCACTTTTTAACTCGTAGCTCTCCTGCACCCCCCTTACCCTCAGGTCAGTCAGGGAACTGCACCTAGGATAATTAGTCACCGGACGGGCCTGCTTGGACCTGTACTGGCTATTAGGCACGCTGCAGTGAGGGGATTATATCTACTCCTAGCCGCAGCCAGGCAATACACTTATAAAACCCGCTCCATCACTGCCAGCTATACCCAAAGCCCATAACACACTCGCTGCCACCAGCCTCTGGTTCTAGAATGTGGCAGAGGCCACCCCAATTTAGTAGCGTAATTCACTTCAAGCACGTGCAAATTCGATATAGAGCATAGAGACAAAATAGTAATTTTATATTTTACTCCAAAAAGGTAGGCAGTGTTTACAGAAGTTATAAAAAGATTTTACAATATGAGACAATGAAAAGTATATACAAGACGGTTACAAAATAAGAAGGATTAACATAAGAAAGATCGACTTACAGTTCTTAGATCATTGCAGGCAAACCATGCGGCTGGTGAAGGGGCGACACGTCGCAGTGCATTACAGACGTGCACTGCGTCTGGTTTCCAGGACAAATTCAAAGCAAAATGACCTGTCCCTGGCCCTCTGGTCGTGTCATCACTAAAGAGGCTGAGTTACCACCGCCCTCCCCTTTGTTCAGAGTTACAGATTTGCTAACAAAACTTATAATTATCATAACTCAGAGATGGAGTCTCTTACAGCGATGCACAGCGTGCCATTTTACTCCGCAGGACGTTGGCGTGCATTTAAGTCTAAATGCAGAGTACCTGGGTGGATAGGCTAAGCAGGAATTTGTTTCTTGGATTCCGCTGGTGCCAGCACTTAGAAAATTCAGTGATTACTGACTTCACCGATGAATTGGCAGATATGAAAATTTCATACTCATAACATACACAGGTGTCAAGATATTTCAGCTTGAATAACTATCATACAACAAATGAAGAGACCATGTAGTTTCTAAACTGCTTTCAGCCGGCTTCTCAGTGGGGCTAGCCACCTGGTATCAGGTTAAACAGAGTGTGTAGTGAGCTGGGAGGGGGGGGAAGCCCACAGCCTGAGGCTGCAAAACATAATAAATGTAGTAGATGTCTTTGTGTGGGGAAGGTTCTGGAAAGGAACTTTGAATGATCAAATCTGCACTATCTCACATAAATAAATGACAGCCACCGCTGCTCAATAGTAGCTGTGCAGATTTAATTAAATAGAATCATGCCAACCATTCACATACTCCCTAACCCACCATATAGTAGAAAGGAACACAGTCCAATTACAAAATTCCATCATATAATTACCGGTGGGCAGGAAGTGGGTGGCAGATCCAACGACCAGATGAGCGCGTCCGCCCCGACGCGCGTTACGGCTAACCTTTCTCTGGCACAGCTACTATTGAGCAGCGGTGGCTGTCATTTATTTATGTGAGATGGTGCAGATTTGATCATTGTCATCAGTAGTTACATCTGCTGTTTTTTCTATAAATGATGCAACTTTGTGCAGGCTGTTATATGTAATTTTGATTACCATGCAATTCATGCTGCTGGACTATTAGATATTTATATGGTATGTACATATATGCCTGTTCCCTCGGGGCATTTTCTATTGGGAACATACAATTTGTTAAATGATTTTTGCAACATATGTGCATCATTTGTTATGTTGTTAATGACGATATTTTACATCTAATTGCCCAGATGAGCGTGTCGCTTTATGATGACACATATCTAGGTGTGTTCTTCTATATTCACTTTTTCCCCTTGATGTTATGTAATTTTTTCTATTATGTGTAATAAAACTAGAAACTTCATTTTTGATAAAATCGCCAATTGATCATCTTTTTTCACTGATATTTACCGACTGTTACATAGTGCAGAATATTCTCATCTGTCCTGTGATGTGCGGCCGTTACATAGTGCAGAATATTCTCATATGTGTCATGGGTGCATCGCCACGAAGATTGTCGCGATTGCACATTCTGACTTCTCGCAGCTGAGTTGCTGTTTCTTTGTGTTTGGTAATGAGGGAGTTAATTTTACCTAGCTCTTTGCTAAGACTAGGTCCAGCCTCGCCCGGCTGCTTTTGATTATGTTCTAATTAGCTTCCTTTATATAGCTGCCAGTCTGCTGGTTAGATGCCGGTGAAAGCATTCATACAGACTGCAGATAGGATCGGTTCTGAGAAGACTTAAGCTAAGAGCTCTTTTGTTGTTTCTCCTCACCTTGCTTATAGTTTATCTCCTAGACCTTTGGTGTTCCCTCTGTGTTTTAATGTTGTATGCAAGACAGTATTTACTTTATCCCCTGTCTGTCTCGTTTGTCTTTACTGTTTGTTAACCTTTACCTGTCCATTCCCTATGGTGGTAATCAGGGTCCTTCCAAGGACTAGATTACAGTGGTCAGGGATTTATAGGAGACAGGGTTTACGCTGGCGGCCTGGACCTCTGTACCATTAACAGTACCTCCAGGTAGAGGGACTAGTCAGGACCCCAGTTTAGGGTCAGCATAGACCCCGGTCCACCTCTAGCCAGAGACAGCGTGAAAAGGATTCAGTATTGACCCACAGGATATTATGTCAGGTAATACTATGCTATATATACATGTTAATGTTACCTATTTATATGTTATATAGAATGTTGTCCCACTTGATAGATTACTGACATTATATATTTATACATCTGCTAGACAGCGTGACATTTTCACCGGCCATACTAAAGATTCTCCCCAGCTACCATGGATCCAGTAGCCCAGCTTGCCCTGCAGTTGCAGAAGTTGTCCATGGAGCTTACGGACATTAAGTCCAAGGTCTTGTCCCCCCCGGAGCAAACCAGATCTGAACCTAAGGTTGCTCTCCCGGACAGGTTCACTGGTGGGCGGGACAAATTTTTTACCTTTCGGGAGGCATGTAAATTGTACTTTCGGCTACGGCCTCGGTCATCGGGGAGTGAGGAGCAGAGGGTGGGAATTGTCATCTCGCTCTTACAAGGGGACCCTCAATCCTGGGCATTCTCTCTTCCTCCGGGCTCCCCGGCCCTCCAGTCAGTAGATCGATTTTTTTGCTGCCCTGGGGCTGGTGTATGATGACCCGGATCGGGTCTCCCTTGCTGAAACGAAGTTACGTAGGATACAGCAGGGAGATCGTCCGGCGGAGGAATTTTCTTCTGAGTTCCGTAGATGGGCCACAGATACTCAGTGGAATGACCCAGCTCTTAGGAGCCAGTTTTGTCAAGGGTTATCTGACAAATTAAAAGATGTTTTGGCTCAGTATGATTCTCCTCCGTCACTGGAGGCTGCTATGGCCCTTGCTATTCGTATTGATAGACGGCTTCGGGGAGGTGCGAGGTAACTCCGCCCCCTGTTATTACTCCACCCACTACTAAAGTCCCTTATATGGAGGTTCCCCTGGTCTGTTCTGAGGAACCTATGCAGTTGGGTGGGACATCATTTTGTAGGAGGGAATCGGCGGTGCGCCGCAAGACAAGAAGGTGTTTCTTCTGCGGGAGAGAGGGACATTTTGTTGGGGGGTGTCCCTCCCGTGCCTCATTGAGCAAAAAAGTCACCGAAAAACTGTTAATCCCAGGTTGTGTGGTGGACGACAACCTGGGAGTAGGTATTTCGTCCCCAGGTCCGTCTCAATTTCTCGTGCCTGCGGAGGTGGTGGTTGGTGCGAGAGTTGAGAGGATTTCTGTTCTTCTTGATAGTGGGTCTGGGGCTAATATGGTGGACGCTCGGTTTGCCCAGGTGCAAGGTATGCAACTGAGTGTATTGGCCAAACCGATCCCTATACTTTCTATTGACGCCAGACCTCTCGGTCAAGGTAGCTTTGTACAAGCTGTTCATAACATAGACTTCGAGTAGGGGCAATACATAAAGAACAGTTGTCTTGTTATGTGTTGGAGGGTCTTCCTACTCCTATTGTGTTGGGACTTCCCTGGTTGGCTAAACATAACCCAGTGATTGATTGGCAATCCAGAAAGATAAGCCAGTGGGGTGAATTTTGCATGAATAACTGCATGAACACGGTCATCGGTGCGGTCGTGCCTAGGACTTTGCTCCTTTTCTGGAGGACTTTGAGGAGATGTTCTCAGAGGAGGGGTGTCAAAAGTTACCTCCTCATCGCACGTATGACTGCTCAATAAAATTGCTTCCTGATGCCTTATCTCGTAGTTTCCCAGGGGCCGGAAAGACGGATGACCCGGTTCCTATCCTTCAGGAAGGAGTGGTGGTGTCGGCTGTGTGCTCTGAGCTTGAGGAGGAGGTGTTGGAGGCTCAGGGGGACGCCCCTGTAGGACCTCCAGGGAAACTGTTTGTTCCTAATCAGTTAAGACAAAAAGTTATCGAGGCACATCATAGTTCTGCTTTAGCAGGACATCCAGGGAGTAAAGCAACTGTGGATCTCCTTTCTCGCCGGTTTTGGTGGCCTAACTTAAATAAAGAGGTAATAACTTTTGTCGCGTCCTGTGGAGTTTGCGCTCGCTCTAAGACCCCACATACCCGTCCATCTGGGGTTCCTGAGGAGGAACGATTCTCGTCGTCACTTGCTTCAGTTTGGAGAGGAGTGCTGAATGGTCTGAGTGCTATGGGGAACTGTTTCAAGCGGAGGTCTGATAGGAGGAGAGTGTCTGGTCCGGACCTAGGTGTGAACGATCTGGTGTGGTTGTCTACCAAGAATATAAAACGCAAAGTTCCCTCCTGGAAACTGGGTCCCAGGTTCATCGGTCCATACAGGATCAGTTCTATAATTAATCCTGTGGCATTTCGTCTGGACCTCCCTCCTACGTTTAAAATCCATAATGTATTCCACAAATCGTTGCTTAAGAGGTACGTGGCGCCAGTTATACCGTCACTTCTACCTCCTCCTCCAGTGGTGGTCAATGGTAACTTAGAATTTCAAGTGTTGAAGATCATTGACTCACGTCTGAATCGCCGGTCCCTTCAGTATTTGGTTCACTGGAAGGGATATGGTCCTGAGGAGAGGACGTGGGTCTCTGCGTCTGAGATTAACGCAGATCGATTGGTTCGGACCTTCCACACGACTTACCCAGACAGACCTGGCCCTGAGGGTCCGGAGGCCCCTCGTAGAAGGGGGGGTACTGTCATGGGTGCATCGCCACGAAGATTGTCGCGATTGCACATTCTGACTTCTCGCAGCTGAGTTGCTGTTTCTTTGTGTTTGGTAATGAGGGAGTTAATTTTACCTAGCTCTTTGCTAAGACTAGGTCCAGCCTCGCCCGGCTGCTTTTGATTATGTTCTAATTAGCTTCCTTTATATAGCTGCCAGTCTGCTGGTTAGATGCCGGTGAAAGCATTCATACAGACTGCAGATAGGATCGGTTCTGAGAAGACTTAAGCTAAGAGCTCTTTTGTTGTTTCTCCTCACCTTGCTTATAGTTTATCTCCTAGACCTTTGGTGTTCCCTCTGTGTTTTAATGTTGTATGCAAGACAGTATTTACTTTATCCCCTGTCTGTCTCGTTTGTCTTTACTGTTTGTTAACCTTTACCTGTCCATTCCCTATGGTGGTAATCAGGGTCCTTCTAAGGACTAGATTACAGTGGTCAGGGATTTATAGGAGACAGGGTTTACGCTGGCGGCCTGGACCTCTGTACCATTAACAGTACCTCCAGGTAGAGGGACTAGTCAGGACCCCAGTTTAGGGTCAGCATAGACCCCGGTCCACCTCTAGCCAGAGACAGCGTGAAAAGGATTCAGTATTGACCCACAGGATATTATGTCAGGTAATACTATGCTATATATACATGTTAATGTTACCTATTTATATGTTATATAGAATGTTGTCCCACTTGATAGATTACTGACATTATATATTTATACATCTGCTAGACAGCGTGACAATATGTCATGTGATGTGCGGCTGTTACATAGAGCAGAATATTCTCATTAGTGATGAGCGATCGTGCACCGTAATACTCGTTACTCTCCCGAGCATCACTTTACTCACGGTATTCGGTGAGCAGAGAGCATTTCCGTGTTAGCTCGGCGGGAGCTCGGGTCTCCGCCCTGCATTTTTAGCGCTCTTTAGAGCGCCAATCAACATGCAGGGATTGTCTGTCATGCAATGTAATGCCACAGCCATCTTTGTTGTAGTATTACAGTGATTGGCTGGCCGCACAGCGTCATCAGGTGTATAAGGCTTCTTTCACACTTGCGTTTTATCGTGCAGCGCATCGTGCGCTATCAGTCGCATGCGCAATGTTCCCCTATCTTTAACATGGCGGGCGCAGGGTCTAGCGCTTGCACGCATTCATCTGCATTTGTTGTGCGCTGCGCATTTTCCAGGTGTGCACCCATACGCGCTAGACGCTACATGTTGCATTTTTTTCAGCCACATCACTTTAAAAAAGCGCGTGCGCACGCTATGCGCAAAAGAATAACATTACAGTCTATGGGTGCGCTGGCGTGCGCATGGCTGTGCGCTCATCAGCGCTTTTGCGCGCACACGATTTTTGAGTAAATAATGTCTACACACTTGTTTAAACCACCCCCTACACAAGCAACATTGTGAGGAGTGTAGATATAAAGAAGGTGATAGAGACAGAGATGATAGAGACAGATATGATAGATGATAGAGACAGATGATAGAGACAGAGATGATAGAGACAGATGATAGAGACAGATATGATAGATGATAGAGACAGAGATGATAGAGACAGATGATAGAGACAGAGATGATAGATGATAGAGACAGAGATGATAGACAGATGATAGAGACAGATGATAGAGATGATAGAGATAGAGATGATAGAGACAGATGATAGAGACAGATGATAGAGATGATAGAGACAGAGATGATAGAGACAGATGATAGAGACAGATATGATAGAGATGATAGAGACAGAGATGATAGAGACGGAGATAATAGAGACAGATGATAGAGACAGATATGATAGATGAAAGAGACAGAGGATAGAGACAGAGATGATAGAGACAGATGATAGAGACAGAGATGATAGAGACAGATGATAGAGGCAGATATGATACATGAAAGACACAGAGATGATAGAGACAGATATGATAGATGATAGAGACAGATGACAGAGACAGATGATAGAGACAGATGATAGAGACAGAGATGATAGAGATGATAGAGATGATAGAGATGATAGAGACAGATGATAGAGACAGAGATGATAGAGGCAGATATGATAGATGAAAGAAACAGATGATAGAGACAGAGATGATAGAGACAGATGATAGAGACAGATATGATACATGAAAGAGACAGAGATGATAGAGATGATAGAGACAGAGATGAGAGACAGAGATGATAGAGACAGAGATGATAGAAATGTGACACGGAGACAACCCATGCGCCGAAAAAACGCAAACGCATGCAAAAACTCTTGAAATCGCATACAATCGCATCCAAAGGCTGCGTTTTTTTGTCGTAATGCGCACGCTTATGCGACTAAATATCACAGCGTTTACAAGCGTTTGCACGCTTTTTTAATGCATTTGCTGTGCACTCGAAACGCATCCCAAAAAAACGCAAGTGTGAAAGTAGCCTCAGAGATCGGGCGGCGCCATGCTTGGCTCTGTCTGCTCCGGAATTAGCGAGTGTAGGGAGACCAACTGCAGAGACAGGGTCAGATTTGGGGGTTTAGAAGGTAGTGTAGGTATACCATCAAAGAATACACAAATCCACCTTAAACAACAGTCCTTCTAAGGACTAATTATGGGGTATATAGATTGCAGTGCTAGGTAGGCAGGAAGTGTTTATGGCTATATACATATCAGTGCAAGGCATGCATGCACTCTATGTGGGTATATAGATATCAGTAGCAGGCAGGCATTGTATGTGGCATACTTAATTGCATACATCATGAGGGTCCATTCCATCACTGTTTGCTGCTGCTGTCTATAAGCTGTATTGACCGTATCTACACAGCCCTAGGTCGTGAAAATACAGCTATTTTAAAGGGGTTTGCCTGTCCCAGCCTGACATCTGAGTGCGCCTAAAAATCTGGTATTTTTTGTGGTACTGTAGAATTTTTTTGGAGTGTCTTATAACATTTTTTGACACCATTTTGCTATCAAAAAATATTTATCTGCCCAAAAAATATTTAGCTACATGGCAGATATATTTACACTGGGTTTTGTCCGCCACACGGATTGCATATCATTGCGCTAAAAATGTTGCCATTTCAGGCATCCATAGAATTTTTTTTGTTGTATCACTCATAGCCTACTTATTGACACAATTTTGCTGGCCAAAACAAAAAAAATACAGGGCAGATATTTGAAAGTGGGCTCTCTTTGTCTCTTTGTCAGGCGCCTGATCTATCAGTGTGCTAAAAATTGTGGCATTTCAGGCCTACATTCACTTTTTTTGCTGTCTGTTACCCTATTTGTATAGTCTTTTTGGGTAAAAAAAAAAAAAAAACAGATTCCTGTCAGAATTCATAGGGGACTGCAGAACAGCACACTTGACACCAGAGTAGCGTGAAAATGTAGTTGGTTGGATGGCGGATAATGCTTCCATTCACTTGGCCACCACCACCAGCACGCTGTTTTCCACACAGTCAAGTCTGAGTAGCCGTGATTCTGGACCGCATACTCCTCACCATGATACTCCTTCCTCCTCCCATGCCGAGTATCCGCAGACAACTGATCCCACACTTGGACACTCCGAAGAGCTGTTCACTTGTCCATTTATAGATTCGGGCCTCTTGCCCTGTCCACTTGAAGCAGGGCAAACTGAGATTGCATGTGGCGATGCCCAAATATTTTAGCAGCCACGTTCACACGAAGGCGACGGTGGAAACTTGTCACAAGAGGTGGACGATGATGAGACATAATTGCCAGAAAGTCAGGAGGAGGACCAGGGTGCGCAAGTAGAAGAGGAGGTGGTGGATGATATAATAACTGACCCAACCTGGTAGGAGGACATGCAGAGCGAGGACAGCAGCACACAGGGGGAGGGAACACACAACAGGCAGGAAGAAGCACTGTGGCGGCCACAGACAGAAGGCGGGCAACCGTTCTTCGTAACACCAACATGACGGAAGTTGTCATTACAACTGTTAGGTCTTCCCGAATCTGGTTGTTTTTAAAGACGCTGCCGATAACCTCAAACAGGCCATTTGCACCACCTGCCATGCCCGCATCAGCAGAGGTAGCTAAACTACCAGCCTGACCAGGCACATGGCAGTGAAGCACCTGCCTTCGTGGGCTAAACCACAGGGTCCAGGAAGTGTCTGCGGGTGACACCACTGATTCTTCCACTGTTGTGCTTGGAAGCCAATCCCCTTTCCATGGTGCCTGCAAAGATGCCTCCTGTCCTGCACCTGTCATTGCACACACTCAACTACTATCAGCAAGCACGTCCACGTCATTGCCCCAGCACAGCCTTCAGTTGTCCATACCCCAGTCATTGGAACAAAAGGGGAAATAAGCAGCCAACGCCACACAGTCAATGTACTAAATTCACACATTTTGCGACTGCTTGCTCTTGAAATGTTGCCTATTAGGCTCGTGGAGACGGAATCTTTCCGCAACCTGATGGCGGCGGCTATACCAAGGTACTCTGTCCCCAGCCGATACTATTTTTCCCGGTGTGCCGTCCTGGCATTACACAAGCACGAGTCCCACAACATTACCCGTGCCCTTGTAAGGAGGTCAAGAGTATTAACCCTTGAAATATTTCATTCTCTTTATGTGTGTAAATGTATGCTTTGTATGAACTGTATGATGTCATGTACTTGAGTTATTTCTAAATATGTATGATTGAGGAAGGTATAGTTATAGGTAGAGAGTGCATCCTTGGGGTCATTAGAAGAGGGCACTAGTAGGATAGTATATATATGGGTTTAGATATAGTTTGCGAGGGATCACTAATGGGGGCATGTTAGAGATCCAGTTAGAAAGTTAGAAAAAGATGTCAATGCAGTATTGGGTTTTGGTCACTAGAAGGGGGCATTGAGCACATCCAGTCCAATAGGGACAATAGGTTAGGGACTTGTTGCTAGGGAAAGATTGCCTCCAAGCGGGAATCTGTCAGGAAGATTTCCTCCAAGCAGAAGTCAGTCAGGGGTGGACCTTGCTAGTGTGAGGACGTCCACGTTCCTGGGCCCTGAGCATAGAGAAGAAGAGTGAGGGGACCAGCAACCCATGAGCAGCCTGTGAAGGATTCGCCGTGGTAGCATGAGCCCAAAGTGAGTGGTTTTAAGTAGCAGTAGTCCAGTGGAAGAACCACTGTGGGAATGCTCAGCAGAAGAGGTCATGCAGGAGCGTAGTAGCGAGTGGGCCACCAGCAAGTATCCGGGCAGGATAACCAGAGAGGGGTGGACGACCTAGTAGATGTGTCTTTCTATACTGGATTGAAGTGTCTCCAGGGGAAGAGATTGAAGTGCCGTTTTCACCGGGCTCCTCGTCCCATCAATACTTTGTGGTCCATTCTGGTGTAGCAGAGAAGAAGAAGCGGTGTTGTGAAGAATGTATTGCTGGTATCGTATAAGACGTGCTTATGGTGTCTTGTTTGTGCTGTGTCCGGAGGAAAATAAAGCAGAGCTGTTTGACGTGATTCGGGAGTCTGACTCTGATTGTACTATACATTCTGTCACTGGAGAAGAACATCCCAGGAGAACAGGGGTAAAGAATGCAGCAACTCCCAGTAAGTTAACCCCTCGGCCAACCCTTTACACCCTTAACAATGCAGTTACAGGGAAAGTACACTTAACCACAGACACGTGGACAAGTGCTTCTGGGCTGGGACGGTACATCTCGCTGACGGCACACTGGGTTAACATAGTGGAAGCCGTGACCCAGTGTGACCTTGGGATGGAACACGTCCTACTAATGCCGAGGATTGCAGGCCCTAGGTCAATCAGGGTTGCCCCCACAGTCTACAGCTTCTGCATGTCATCCTCCTCTTCAGCCTGCATCTATGAAATGACCACATCAGTCGCAAGCTGAAAGCACTGCAGCACTGCCTCAGTCAAGTGGCAACAGGCAGTGCTGAAGTTAATATGCTTAGGTGAAAAACGCACAATGCTGAAGAGTTGTGGACATCTGTGAAAGAGAAAGCAGATATGTGGCTGACACCACTGAACCTACAGCCAGGCATGGTCGTGTGTGACAATGGCCAGAGCCTGGTGGCGGCTCTGAGGTGAGGTGAGCTCACACACGTACCATGTCTGGCCCATGTGCTTAACCTCGTTGTTCAGCGGTTTCTAAAAACCTACCCAGACCTGCTGGATCTGCTTGTGAAAGTACACCACCTGTGTGCCCCTTTTAGAAAGTCAGTTACAGCTTCAGCCACCCTTGCAGTGTTTCAGCAGCGTTTTGAGCTTCCGGCTCACCGACTGGTGTGTGATGTCCCCATGCATTGGAACTCTACACTGCATATGCTGGAAAGGATTTGTGAGCAGAAGAGGTCAGTTGTTAAGTATCAGCATCAACAAGGGTGTCGGTATTCAGTTCAGGCTCCACATATAAGACCTCAGGAGTTGACATAGATGTCAGGCATATGTACCATCCTACAAAACTTTGAGGAGTCCACCAAGATGATGAGCAGCGATGACGCCATAATTAGCGTCACCATCCCGCTTCTCTGTATTCTGAAAAGCTCTCTGCTCACAATCCAAGAGGATACATTGCAGGCGGAGCACGATGAGATGGAGCAAGGAACCATACAGGGTGATTACACACAGCCCAGCCTCACGTCATCCCAACATGGATTGGTTGACAATGAGGAAGAGAAGGAGTAGGAAGAACAGGAGCTACTTTCCTGTGCTATAGATGGTACTACAAGCACAACTGTCATACCGTCTGTTCAGTGTGGATGGCCTGATTACAGGGAGGAGGAGGACAACGTGGTCAGTCGTCCTGTTGGTGAGGACACGGAAGGCTTGCCAGTTATCAGTCTGGCACGCATGGCAGACTTTATGTTACGCTGCTTTTCCCGTGACCCTCGCATTATCAAAATTTTTGCTGACACTCAGTACTGGTTGGTGACACTTCTAGACCCACGCTACAAGGAGAATTTTCAATCTCTTATTCCAGAGTCAGATAGGTGTATTAAAATGCAGTACCAGAGGGTCATTGTTGCGGTATTACTGAAAAAATTCCCATCTGAAAACGCTGGCGGCAGAGGTCACAGATCGTTGGACAACCAAGGAGTAGGGGCGAGAGAGACACAACTTCAATCCAGCAGAGGCAGGGGAACACTGGCAAAGTTCTGGAACGCGTTTCTCAGACCCTCCCATCGCTGTGGCCCAGACTCGCAGGGTAGTCTCACAAGGAATGGAAAGTTTGGGAAGATGTTGAAGGAGCACCTTGCTGACCGTACCAACGTCCTCCATGAGTCCTCTGTGCCTTTAATTATTGGGTATCCAAGCTGGACATATGGCATGAACTGGCTCTCTACATCTTGGACGTCCTGGCCTGCCCTGCTGCTAGCGTTTTGTCAGAGCGTGTTTTCAGTGCCGCTGGTGGAATAAAAACTGATAAGCGCATCTGCCTGTCAACTGAAAATGCTGACAGGCTGACTCCTATAAAATGAACAAGGCCTGGATTGAGGCAGACTTCTCTACAACACCGAATGAGAACAGCGAAACATAACCTCCAATACAGTGTAATTTTGGGGAGGTGTATTACCATGCACCTCTTCACACACAAACATGGGTATACGCTTCCTGACTTTGGCTATTTGGTGTGTTATTATCCTCTTCCTCCTCCTCATCATCCACCACCACTATAACACGAGGGTGACCGTGGTCCGGATGCTGGAGCCAGTAGAAATTTTTTCAAGGGTGTTTTGATGCCGTTAGAAAAATGTTTACACTCTATGTTGAGTCGTGCGCCCCCAAGGAAAAATGTTTTTAAGCCTATGCACTTAGTGTATGGGCATTACAGGTATAGGAGACCCGCTCCTTTAAACTGGGAAGATCAGGCCATACTCCACGTCTCTTTAGACACCACCACTAGAACAAGAGGGTGAACGTGTTCCATGATGAAATAGCCACTACATTGTTTTGTAAGGGTGTTGGATGTCCGTAACAAACAATATTGAAACAGTAGGTTGATGGTCCCCCCTCCAAGGGAAAATGTTTTTCAGCCCATACACTTACTGTATGGGCATTCCAAGTATATGAACCCCGCTCCTTTGTAATGGAAACAGATTTTTAGGAGGACTTCATACACGTCTCTTCCAAGTGGTACTTCGGTTTGTCCAAATTTGGGGCAGGACTTGCATTCACTGCATAGGCAAACAGTATGGAAGACCCACTTCCTAATAATGTGAACTTTGTTGGTTGCTCATCTTCAACAATGCAACTCTTCACTGCAAGATCTTCAGCCTCAACACTGCAATTCACTAATGCAGGTTCTTAAGCTTCAACAGTGCAATTATCCATTGATGGTTCTTCAGGCTCAACAATGCAATTGTCCACTGCAGGGTCTTTAGCCTCAACACTGCAATTGTCCACTGCCGGATCTTTAGCATCAACACTGCAATTCTCCACCTCTGGGTCTTTAGCATAAACACTGCAATTGTCCACTGCCAGGTCTTCAGGCTCAACAATTCACTGCATAGCCAAACAATATTGGAGTGACAAATTCATAGGAACAATGCTTTCAGGTGGCCATCAAGTACTTTGGTTCAAAGGCTTTAAGGGGTGGTTACAATTTGGTGCAGGGCGGGCCTTGCATTCAATGCACAGGCTCACAGTATGGCAGAACAAAATGAATAATGTGAACTTGGTTTTCCTGTGTCCATCCAATACCTGGGTTCAAAGCCTTATTGGGGTGCATGTGACTTTGTGGCAGGTTGGGCCTTGCATTCAATGCATTGCCTAACATTATGGCACTGCCAAAAGAATAATGTGAACTTGGTTTTCCTGTGTCCAGCCAGTATGTCGCTTCAAAGGCATTTTAGGGTGCATTTAAATTTGGTGCAGGGCAGGCCTTGCATTCAAAGCATAGGCTAACACTATGGCAGTACCAAAATAATAATGTGAACTTGGTTTTCCTGTGGTCATCCAGTATGTCGGTTCAAAGGCTTATTGAGGTGTGTTTGCATTTGGGGTAGGCTTTGCATTCAATGCATAGGCAAACAGTATGGGAGACTCACTTCCTAATAATGTGAACTTTGTTGGTTGTTCATCTTCAACAATGCAATTCTTCAATGCCAGTTCTTCAGACTCAACACTGCAATGCTAAAATGCAGGGTCTTCTGCCTCACCACAGCAATTCACCAACACAGGTTCTTAAACCTCAACAGTGCAATTATCCACTGATGGTTCTTCAGGCTCAACACTGAAATGCTCCACTGCCGGGTCTTTAGCGTCAACACTGCAATTGTCGACTGCGGGGTCTTCAGCCTCAACACTGACATTCTCCAATGCAGGTTCTTCAGGCTCAACAATTCACTGCGTAGCCAAACAATATGGGAGTACCAAATTAATAGGAACAATGCTTTCAGATGGCTATCCAGTACGTGGGTTCAAAGTCTTATTGGGGTGCAGGGTAGGCCTTGCATTCAATGCATAGACTAACACTATGGGAGACCCATTTTCTTATAATTGGAACACTTTTTCATGAGGCACTCCTGTACATCTTGTCAAAGGGGTATTGGGGTGCGTCCTAATTTTTGGCACCTCAGCCACTTACTGCATAGGCAATAACAGTATAGGAGACCCACTGTTTAATAGTGGAAACAACAAAGCATAGCCGGCAGATGGCCCTTTAAAAAGATTAATGCTGCCTGATGCCCCTATAAAAATAGGCTTTGTGACTTTCAGAGTCCTTCCTTCATAAATGAAACAGGATGTGTCTGATGATGTGTCACTCACCACATGGCCAGCTAAGGTTGTTAAATGTTACAATGACATTTTCCATAGAATGCATTTGTATTGGTTGAAAGCAATGGTAAAGTTGAAAAACGTATCAAAAACCCTGAACATAGCCCAAGTGGTGGAGGAACTTTTTTGTTTTTAGTTAATTAATTTGCCTTATATAACAGTTATGGAAAGGATGTTACTTAACATATTTACCCGGAAAATCCATTTTGGTTTCGTTTTGGTATGTTTTTTGGTGCGCCTGTAAAAATGGCGTAAAGACTCTGACAACATTGTTCACAGCTGTGACCTGGGAGTCAGAAATGCTTCCAGGGGCATTCACCATGATGTTCCCGTGTCATTTGAGCACTGTTTCCATCATTTTCAGACTTGAAAAAGGACCCCTGGGTGGGTAAGGGAATCGCGGCAAAATCTTGGTTTTCTCATAGACTTACATTGGGCTCGTTGCTTGGGACAAGTACCCGAGTATTCCAATTTGCTCAAGCCGAACAACGACCACCCGAGCATTTTAGTGCGTGCTCATCACTAATTCTCATCTGTCATGTGATGTGCGACTGTTACATAGAGCAGATTTAGGTAACAGATAGGCTGTAAAGTAGAAATTTATAGTTTAAAATATTCTTATTAAAAAATAACACAGACAAGTTTACATTTATACTTCAATGGATCACTTGTTGATTATGGTTCATAAGACAACGTGATCGGCAATGCTAAATGGCTGTGGTGGGGTGTGTGGACATGGGTCTGGTTAGGGACATGATCTAAAAAATTGCCATGGCGTTCTACACACGCCTCTACTTTTGTCCCTCTTTCCTTCGCCGAAATGTGGGGAGAATACAGGTGCTTCTCACAAAATTAGAATATCATCAAAAAGTTCATTTAATTCAGTTCTTCAATACAAAAAGTGAAACTCATTATATAGAGTCATTACAAACAGAGTGATCTATTTCAAGTGTTTATTTCTATTAATATTGATGATTAGAGTTGAGCGAAACAGGTCGGTCAGATTCATAAGTCACTGACTTTCGCCAAAGTCGAGTTTCGCCGAGCGAAACCCAACCATAGCGTGAAGTCAGCCATGCGGTCGTCGACCCGAGCGCCAAAGTCGGTTTTCCCATAATGCTTGCAGGCGCCTTTTTTCAGCCAATGAGCAAGGACGTACATTGTGGGCAACGAGAGGACATGGGCAGCGTCCACCACCATCTTAGAGTAGGGCATTGCAGTGATTGGCTTGCTTTGGGTGGCGTCATAGTGGCTATAAAAGCCCTGACCACCGACTGCCATTTTACTTCTGCCGATCTTAACAGTAGGGAGAGGTTGCTGACGCTGTTTATCAGTAGGGAGAAAGTTAGGGCTAGAAAGAGAAGTTCTTCTGTGCTTGTGCTGATAGCGATTGTGCTGTACAGTTAGTGTGCAGTGACAGGGGAGGATTTTCTTGTGTGCAGCAGCGCAGGTTATTAGGCTGCCTGCCAGTGACAGGGGAGGATTTTATTGTGTGCAGCAGCACTGGTTATTAGGCTGCCTGATAGCTGTATTGCTGTGTGTACACTGCTGTGCAGACTGCTTTTTATACAGCACTAATACTTTTATTCTTTTTTTCTGCACAGTTACCAAGCGTTCATTTTTTCCTACACCGTATAGAGCTGTACGCTCCTCACACACTACCGTGTACAGGCTGGTATCAAGGACAAATTCATGCTGATTATCTGTGTGTGACTCCGGAAATATATACAGAGATTTCAATTTTCCCCTACACTATATACACCTGGCATCTTCTGATACAGTACCTTTTTTCTGCCTTTTTTATTACGTTCAAATCCATACTTAGAGAGCGTTTGTGTGTGACTCTGGAAATATATGGGAGATTTAAATTTTACCCTATACTATATACACCTGGTATCTTCTGATACAGTACATTTTTTCGACCTTTTTTATTACGGTCAAATCTGAGAGAGCGTCTGTGTGTGACTCCGGAAATATATACGGAGATTTACAATTACCCTACACTGTATACAGCTGTATGCTTCTGATACAGTACCATTTTTCTGCTTTTTATATTCTGGTCTAATCCATACTGAGTGAGCGTCTGTGTGTGACTCCGGAAATATATACAGAGATTTAAAATTACCCCTACACTGTATACATCTGTACGCTTCTGATACAGCACCCTTTTTCTGCTTTTTCTATTCTGGTCTAATCCATACTGAGCCTGTGAGCGTCTGTGTGTGACTCCGGAAATATATACAGAGATTTAAATTTTACCCTATACTATATACACCTGGTATCTTCTAAAACAGTACCTTTTTTCGGCCTTTTTTATTACAGTCAAATCCGTACTGAGAGAGTGTTTGTGTGTGACTCCGGAAATATATACAGAGATTTAAATTTTACCCTGTACTATATACACCTGGTATCTTCTAAAACAGTACCTTTTTTCGGCCTTTTTATTACGGTCAAATCCATACTGAGAGAGTGTTTGTATGTCACTCAAAAAAGATATACGGAGATTTAAATTTTACCCTATACTATATACACCTGGTATCTTCTGATACAGTACCTTTTTTCTGCTTTTTATATTCTAGTCTAATCCATACTGAGCCTGTGAGCGTCTGTGTGTCACTCCGGAAATATATACGGAGATTTACAATTTCCCCCACACTGTATACAGCTGTACGTTTCTGATACAGTACCCTTTTTCTGCTTTTTATATTCTGGTCTAATCCATACTGAGTGAGCGTCTGTGTGTGACTCTGGAAATATATGCAGAGATTTCAATTTTCCCCTACGCTCTATGCAGCTGTACGCTTCTGATACAGTACCATATATCTTCTGGTATTTTTGAAACATTTTCCCAAACATGATAAAGTATGGTGGAAGAGGCCACGGACTTGGGTGTGGGGGGACCAGCTGGTACTGATGGTGGTGGTGGTGCATCTGCTGGTAGTGCCAAAAGCACAATAGCACCTAAGGCAGGAGGTGTTGAGCCTGCATCATTGTCTGGCTCCAGAAGGCCTGGAAGACTCCCTTTTCTGGGAGTAGGTAAACCGCTTTTAAAGCCGGAGCATCAGGAACAGGTTTTGGCTTACATTGCCGAAACAGCCTCCAGCTCTATCACCTCCTTTTCTGAAGTTTCAAAAAATGCAAGAACTGAGTCGTCAGTGTAGGCTCTTGGTCATGAACAACACCTTTCCTTGTGTCCTTCACCCCCACCAAAAGTGAAGGATGCGGCAGGCCACACTTCAGATTACTTCATGGAGCTCTTTTCACATACCATGCCTGGGTTATCAAGTCAAATCCTGAATTCTCCAGATGAATCTGACATGGAGTGCACTGATGCACAGCCACTGCTATATGATTCTGCTGGTACATTCACCCAGAGCACTACATTGCCCTCGCAGTCTACAGAGCCAGAATCTGACCCTGATGACACTCAGGTGCCCCTTCCCGCATACTATACCACCTTACACGGTGACACAGAGGAAGGTGCAGATGAAATTAAAGAGGAGGTGATGGATGACCCAGTTGTTGACCCGGATTGGCATCCATTGGGGGAAAAGGGTGCCGCTGGAAATAGCTCAGAAGAGGAGGAGGATCCGCAGCAGGCATCGACATCGCAGCTGCAGTTATCTGGCAGGCCTGTAGCAGTCCAAAAACGTGTTAAAAAAACAAAAAGAGTTGCAGGACAGCTTGGCCAGACGGTCAAATTAGCACAGCGTGCAAGCCCTGAAAATTTATATCATAGTAGGAAGAGTCCAGTGTGGCACTTTTTTGACCAAAATCCTATTGATGAGGCAAAGGTTATCTGTAAGAAGTGCGGAACGACCTTTAGCCGAAGGAAAAATCTCAGAAATTTGAATACCAGTTGCATGCTTAGACAGTTAAACACCATGCACTTGCAAGCGTGGACGTACTACAAAACCTGCTCCGACTGAAGGTAGCCAGCAATGCTACATTGTTTCCCCCATTGTAAGCACACCGGTTAGCACACCACCAGCAAGAAATGTTGAGGTGTCGTCGCAAGGCCAAAGCAGTCAGGGACTCACAATGTTTTTGCAACCAAAGACTGAATCTAGGCCACCACCACCATCACCAACCCCCTCTCAGTCTGCCATGTCCACCGCTAGTTCCCCCATATGCAGCTCTCAAGTCCAGCTAACCCTAGCAGATACTCTGAGTAGGAAAAGAAAGTACTCATCCTCTCATCCGCGTACACTGGCTTTGAACGCCTACATTGCCAAACTGATCTCATTAGAGATGATGCCCTTCCGTTTGGTTGAAAGCGCAGCGTTCCGAGAGCTCATGGCCTACTCTGTCCCACTCTATGACCTACCCAGTTGGCACTTCTTTTCTAGAAAAGCCATTCCTGCCCTCCACCTGCATGTGAAAGACCGCATTGTCCATGCACTCAAACAATCAGTGAGTGGAAAGGTGCACCTCACAAGAGATGCATGGGCCAGTAGGCATGGCCAGGGCCATTACATGTCCATCACTGCGCACTGGGTTAATGTTGATGCAGGGTCCACAGGGGACAGCGGCAGTGGGACAGTGCTGTCTAGCCCATGGTGTAGGCAACAGTTGGCTGTAGGCGTTCGACCCTCCTCCTCCTCATCCAGAAGCGAAAGCTCGTCGACAGAGCACACGAGCATTCCATCCCCAGCTGCCAGTGTTGTACACGAGGTGTCCCACTATTGAACAGCTAGTGGTAAGCGTCAGCAGGCTGTTTTAAAGATGATGTCTTTGGGCAACAACAGACACACCCCGTAGGTACTGGCCGACCACTTGCAGCGAGAAACTGAGTCATGGCTGGGCAGTCTACATCTTGAGCCAGGCAAAGTAGTCAGTGATAATTGTAACGCTGGTATTGTCTGTACTTTGTTTTCCAGCGTTACTCTGCATGTTTTTTGCATTAACCCTTTTGCTCCTTTCCCCCTAACCAGCTGGGATACTGTTGTCTGTTACCTATATGGATGCTGCTCAGTTCCCGGCTCTGCTGCGTACCCGTACTTGCGTGAGTGGCTCCGCTGCTTTGCATGACCGCCCGCATGTGCGGTTCCTGACTTGCTGTGAAAGCCGTCCGTAGCTTGCAAAGTCCTCTGCAGTGGTGCATGACTTACTGCGTGGTTGGCAGCAGCCATTGTTGGGTTCCCTCTGTGTTGTGCTGTCTGGCTCTGCATAGGGGGCGCGGCCCACACCTGTCCTGCTTTTTTGTGGATTGGGTGTTTACTAGAATTACTGCTCCAGCCTATCGCTGTGAAGCAGCTCATATATAAAGTTCCCCAGCCCTAGTGGGCGTTGCCAGAGCTTCACATTGAATCCACACTGAATCCCTGAACCTAGCCGTATGTGGTTGTGTGTTCAGCTCCTGCTCTGAAGTTGATCAGCTCTGGAGAGCTGATTCCCTGTTCCTGCTGTGTCTTGTTCCCTGATCCTGGATCAAACCCGGTACCTGAATGTCTGAATTGTGTCTTGTGTTTCCGCCTATGCTGGGGGCTGATTACCCAGATCGCCGTTCCTGGAGGCTGTATATCCAGGCCTGTTCCTGCTGTGTCTAATTACCTGAACCCCTGATCTTGGATCGCATCCTGTACCTGACTGTCTGAACTGTGTCCTTTGTGTTATGTTCCTGAAATCCTGCTGTGTCCAGAACCCCTGTGCCAGTGACTGTGAATCCTTGCTATATAACCTGAGTTCATCTTGGAAGAAGGAGTCCGGTGTGTGCTGAGTTTCTGTTACTCTGTGCTCAGCCTCTGTGCAATCCCGGCCAGCTCCCGTTGAGCCTGGCGGGGCTTGCACCAGACCGCTGGGGTTCCTTTTCAGGTCGCTGCCAGATGTCCGGATCCTATGCCTGATGACCATGGCCTGATGTCCGATGTCCGACGACCACTTCCAGATGTCCGGATCCTATCCTTCCTGCCTGATGTCCGGATCCTGCCGATCATTGCCAGATGTCCGGAGCCTGCTGATCGGTGCCAGATGTCCGGAGTCCGAGGCCTGTGTTCCAGTCCGTGTTCCTGTGATTCAATCCATGTTCCTGTCCGTGTTCCTGACTCCCTGAGACCCAATCCGTGTTCCTGATGTTCTTGTCCGTGTTCCTGACTCCCTGAGATCCAATCCATGTTCCTGTCTGTGTTCCTGACTCCCTGAGATCCAATCCGTGTCCCGGTTGTTCCTGTGCAGTCTAACTCTGTTTCAGCCATCAGCTCCTGATTCCAGTTACCTGCCTGTTACCTGTCGGCTTGCCTGTCTGCCATCCGTCTGCAGTTCCATCCAGAGGCTCGGACGTCATCTGCAGAGATCGCCGGCTCTTGCCTGCTCACCTAGGAGCGATCATCTGCCATCCGACTGCAGCTCCATCCGGAAGTTCGGACATCATCTGCAGAGATCCCCGGCTCTTGCCTGCTCACCTGGGAGCGATCATCTGCCATCCGACTGCAGCCTACATGGAGGCTCCACCATATCAGGTCGTATGTACCTGCCTGTCTAGAGACTGCCTGGTCACTTGCTGTGACAACCTGCCTGTCTAGAGACTGCCCTGGTCACTAGCCGTGACAACCTGCCTGTCCCAGAGACTGCCCTGGTCACTAGCCGTGACAACCTGCCTGTCCCAGACTGCCTGGTCACTTGCCGTGACAACCTGCCTGTCCCAGAGACTGCCCTGGTCACTAGCCGTGACAACCTGCCTGTCCCAGAGATTGCCTGGTCACTTGCCGTGACAACCTGCCTGTCCCAGAGACTGCCCTGGTCACTAGCCGTGACAACCTGCCTGTCCCAGAGACTGCCTGGTCACTTGCCGTGACAACCTGCCTGTCCCAGAGACTGCCTTGGTCACTTGCCGTGACAACCTGCCTGTCCTGCCGGTTCCTCCTTGGTCTACCCTGTGATGACGTCTGTCCTGGGTCGGTGTCTGATGTTCTCCTGCTGAGCCTGTGCTACGCCTGAGGCCTGAGAGAGAGGCCGTCCTAGTATGCCGTGCCAGATGACCCTGGACTTCATCAACCCGTGATGACCCCGCCATCGTCTGACGTTCGTCCTGGGCCGGTGTCTGATGTTCTCCTGCTGAGCCTGTGCTACGCCCGAGGCCTGAGAGTGAGGCCATACTAGTATGCCCGTGCCAGATGATCCTGGACTTCATCAACCCGTGATGACCCCGCCATCGTCTGAAGTCTGTCTGAGGTCGGTGTCTGATGTTCTCCTGCTGAGCCTGTGCTACGCTTAAGGTCTGAGAGAGAGGCCGTCCAAGTATGCCTGTGCCAGATAACCTTGGACTGCATCTACCCGTGATGTCCTCCAGCACTCGTATGTGATCCTGAGTTGTGTACCCTTCTCTGATGTGCGGAATCGGGAGCCCGGTCTTATGTTCTGTTTATGTACTTTGTTTCTTTAAGTAAACTTTATGTTTCTTCTTACCTGAAGTTGTGCGGTGTTGTCTAGTCCTGCAGGTCGCCACCTTGCCCACATGCTCAGCTGCCACGGATCCCGGTCGCTGCCCTTCCCTAGTCCGGGCAGGCCCTGGTCTCACTCCGTGGTCCAGTGGGTCCACATTCTCTTACCATCTGGGACCCATGCCTCACGTCGTCGTGGACTGGCGGCGTGGGAGCATTGGCTAGCTAGGCAAGCTATGCCATGTCCCGACGCCCCACAGCCGTGGGAAGCGCTTCAGAAATGGATGTAATTTTGTGGCGGCCATAGCCCTGGCAAAACTCAGACACATACCTTGCCTGGCTCACACCTTGAACCTGGTGGTGCAGTGCTTCATAAATAATTATCCGGAGTTACCAGCCCTGCTCCATAAGGTGCGAAGACTGTGCTTGCATATCCGTCGCTCGCACGTTGATACCAGTCGTATGCAGAGGCTGCAGCGATCGCCCCACCTCCCCAAGCACCTCCTAATCATAGACGTTGCAACAAGGTGGAACTCCACCATGCACATGGTTGAGAGGCTGTGCGAACAGAGGCAGGCTGTAATGCATTTGTGGGAGGATACACGGGCAGGCAGTTTGAGGGCAGACATCGAGTTGTCGGGTGTGCAGTGGTCAAAGCTGAAAGACCTCTGTAAAGTCCTTCAGTGTTTTGAGGAATGCACACAGCAGGTAAGCGCAGACGACGCCATCATAAGCATGAGCATCCCACTTATGCGTCTGCTTTGACGCACATTAAGGATCAGGCGTCTGCAGCGGAGGAGGAAGAGGAGGAGAAGGAGGGAAGCCTTGATGACAGTCAGCCATTGTCTGCTCAGGGAACTATCCTGGACGAGGTGGAGGAAGAAGAGGAAGAGGAGAAGGATGAGGGGGAAGATTATTTTGGGGAGGAGGATGCTTCTCAGGGGGCAAGAGAAAATTTTGGCTTGCCAAGGTCAGGTACAGGGTTTGTGCATGTCTGGAGGGATGTGGATTTGGCAGAAAGTGCTCCTCCACCCACCACTGGCAGTGCATCATTGTCACCTGGAACATTGGCCCACATGTGTGATTATGTCTTGCGGATCCTAAAAATGGACCCCCGCATTGCCAAAATTATGAAGGATGACGACTACTGGTTGGCCAGCATTCTCGATCCACGCTATAAAGGCAAATTACAGAACATCATGCCACAGGAGAACCGAGAGCTAATATTGGCGAACAAGCAAGCAACTCTGGTAAACCGTTTGTTAGAGGCATTCCCAGCAAACAGCAGCGGTGCAGGTTCTACCACGAGCTGTACTGGGCCAAATGGAAGAGGTGTTCGCAGTGCACACAGCCAAAGTGGCATTGGAGACAGGGGTTTCATGACCATGTTGTGGACTGATTTCTCGAGGACCGCTCACACGACTGTTAATACTTAATCGATTGCAACAGACAGAGACAGCAGTTGTCAACTATGGTTCAAAATTACCTCACCTCCACTATCGATGTTCTCCCTCACAGGTCATTCCCCTTGACTACTGGGCTTGTAAACTGGACACCTGGCCTGAATTGGCACAATATGCCTTACAGGAGCTCGCTTGCCCTGCTGGTAGTGTGCTATCAGAAAGAGTCTTCAGTGCTGCTGGATCAATCCTGACAGAAAGAAGGACCTGGCTGTCGACCGAAAATGTTGGTGATCTCACCTTCATTAAAATGAACCATGCCTGGGTTTCAAAGGATTTTGTACCACCTTCCCTGATGACACATACGTAGGTTGCCAGCAAAATGGCTCGCTTTGTCCTCCTCTTCCTCCGACTTCTTCAATTCCTCCATTTGCAGCTGCTGAACGTCCAGCCTACACCTCAACATATGCCAGTTTTTCAACCTCCCTAACTGGGCTGTACCCCCCCAGGGCCGGCGTCAGCACCTGGCGCACCCGGGCAAGTGCCGGGGACCTGAGCAGGTGGGGGGGCCCACTCACCGTCAGAGACACCGGCGTACTATGAAAGGCCCTGTGCCAGTGCCGGCACCCACAAGTGGGCCCCTTGCTTCCTCAGGGCCCCAGCATTTGCAATACTTACCTCTCCCTGCTCCACCGCTGTGACGTCTTCCGCATTTCCTGACAGTGACATTCAGGTCAGAGATGCGCGATGACGTCACGTCTGTGCACCCTCTGCCTGAACAGTCACAGTGCAGAGAGCTGGAAGATGGCGACGCTGAGGAGTCTAGAGTAGAGCAGTGCCCAGCCAGGAGAGGTATTTTATTTTTTTGTGTAAAACAAGTTTATTGAGGTATTTATACACATCAATCATTAATAACAGGAAGAGAAAAGAACATACCTCTTCTACTATCACATGCAAAAAAAAATTATATAGCTATAACTTTTCCCCAGAAAGTCATACATATAAAACAAATGTTGGATGAGCGCCTGAGGTGTTTGCTCATGTAGGCAATTATCATCAGTATTACTTTGTTTATAAATTTTAAAGAAGAAGGTACCTAGACTAAGACTCTAGGTCTACAAAAGAAAAGAAGATAGAGGAGAAACAAGGGGGAAAGAAGGGAAAAGAAAAAAAAGAAGAGGGGAAGGGTGGAGGATTTTAACCCCTTCACCCCCAAGGGTGGTTTGCACGTTAATGACCGGGCCAATTTTTACAATTCTGACCACTGTCTCTTTATGAGGTTATAACTCTGGAACGCTTCAACGGATCTGCGCGATTCTGAGATTTTTTTCTCGTGACATATTGTACTTCACGTTAGTGGTAAAATTTCTTCGATATAACTTGCGTTTATTTTTGAAAAAAATGCAAATATGGCGAAAATTTTGAAAATTTTGCAATTTTCAAACTTTGAATTTTTATTCCCTTAAAACAGAGAAATATGTCACACAAAATAGTTAAGAAATAACATTTCCCACATGTCTACTTTACATCAGCACAATTTTGGAATCAAAATTTTTTTTTCTTAGGAAATTATAAGGGTTAAAAGTTGACCAGCGATTTCTCATTTTTACAACAAAATTTACAAAGCCATTTTTTTTTTAGGGACCACCTCATATTTGAAGTCACTTTGAGGGGTCTATATAGCAGAAAATACCCAAAAGTGACACTATTTTAAAAACTGCACCCCTCAAGGTACTCAAAACCACATTCAAAAAGTTTATTAACCCTTCAGGTGCTTCACAGGAGCTGAAGCAACGTGGAAGGAAAAAATGAATATTTAACTTTTTAGCCACAAAAATGATCTTTTACAAACTTTTTTTTTATTTTCACAAGGGTAAAAGAAGAAAATGGACAGATAAAGTTGTTGTGCAATTTCTCCTGAGTACGCCAATACCCATAAGTGGGGGAAGACCACTGTCTGTGTGCACAGCAGAGCTCATAAGGGAAGGAGCGCCGTTTGACTTTTTCAAACTAAAATTGGCTGAAATTGAGATCGGACGCCATGTCGCGTTTGGAGAGCCCCTGATGCGCCTAAACAGTGGAAACCCCCCAAGTGACACCATTTTGGAAACTAGACCCCCTAAGGAACTTATCTAGATCTGTTGTGAGCACTTTGAATCCCCAAGTGTTTCACAAAAGTTTATAATGCCTGGGTGTGAAAAAAAAAAGAAACAATTTTCCACAATAATGATTTTTTAGTCCCAAATTTTTGATTTTTCCCAAGGAAATTGGACCCCAAAAGTTGTTGGCCAATTTGTCCTGAGTACGCTGATACCCAATATGTGGGGAGGGGGAAACTTTTTGGGCGCACGGCAGGGCTTGGAAAGGAAGTAGTAACGTTTTGGAATGCAGACGTTGATGGGGGTCATGTTCCGTTTGCAGTGCACCAGATGAGCCTAAACAGTAGAAACCCCCCACAAGTGACCACATTTTGGAAACTAGACCACCTAAGAAACTTATCTATAGCTTTGGTGAGCACTTTGAACCCCCAAGTGCTTCACACAAGTTTATAATGCCAGGGCATGAAAATAAAAAATCCTATTTTTTTCTCACAAAAATTATTTTTAGTCACTAATTTTTTATTTTCCCAAGGGTAACAGGAGAAATTGGACCATAAAAGTTGTTGTCCAATTTGTCCTGAGTACGCTGATACCCAATATGTGGGGGGGAACCACTGTTTGGGCGCATGGCAGAGCTCGGAATGGAAGGAGCACCATTTGACTTTTTCCAACCAAAATTGGCTGGAATTGAGATTGGACGCCATGTTGCATTTGGAGAGCCCCTGATGTGCCTAAACAGTGGAAACACCCCACAAGTGACCCCATTTGGGAAACTAGACCCCTAAGGAACTTATCTAGATCTTTGGTGAGCAATTTGAACCCCCAAGTGCTTCACACAAGTTTATAACGTAGAGCCGTAAAATTAAAAAATCATATTTTTTCCACAAAAAATGATCTTTTCACCCAAATTTTTATTTTCCCAAGGGTAACAAGACTCCAAAAGTTATTGTGCAATTTGTCCTGAGTACGCTGATACCCCATATGTGGGGGTTTAAACCACTGTTTGGGTGCATGGCAGAGTTTGGAAGGGAAGGAGTGCCGTTTGACTTTTTCAATGCAGAATTAGCTGGATGCCATGTCGTGTTTGGAGAGCTCCTGATCTGCCTAAACAGTGGAAACCCCCCCACAAATGACACCATTTTGGAAACTAGACCCCTCAAGGAACTTATCTAGATGTGTGGTGAGCACTTTGAACCCCAAGTGCTTCACAGAAGTTTATAACGTACAGCCGTTAAAATAAAATTTTTTTTTTTTTTTTTACAAAAATGATTTTTTTCGTCCCCAATATTTTATTTTCACAAGGGTAACAGGAGAAATTGGACCCCAAAAGTTGTTGTCCAATTTGTCCTGAGTACGCTGATACCCAATATGTGGGAGAAAAATACTGTATGGGTACACGTTGGGGCTCGGAAGAGAAGTAGTGACGTTTTGGATTGCAGACTTTGATGGAATGCTCTGGGGGCGTCATGTCGCATTTGGAGAGCCATGATGCACCTAAACAGTGGAAACCCCCCACAAGTGACCCCATTTTGGAAAATAGACCCCACAAGGAACTTATCTAGATGTGTGGTGAGCACTTTGAACCCCTAAGTGCTTCACAGAAGTTTATAACGAACAGCCGTAAAAATAAAAAAAATCATTTTTTTTTTAAAAATTATATTTTTGCCCCCAGTTTTTTATTTTCCCAAGGGTAACAGAAGAAATAGGACAAATTGCACAATAACTTGTGGTCCAGAGTACGCTGATACCCCATGTGGGAGTAAACTACTGTTTGGGCGCATGGCAGAGGTCAGAAGGGAAGGAGCACCGTTTGACTTTTTTAACGCAGAATTGGCTGGAATTGAGATCAGACGCCATGTCACATTTGGAGAGCCCGGATGTGCCTAAACAGCGGAAACCCCCCAATTCTAACTCCAACCCTAACCCCAACACACCCCTAACCCTAGTCCCAACCCTAACCACAAACCTAACCCTAACACACCCCTATCCCTAATCCCAACCATAACCCTAATACTAACTTTAGCGCCAACCCTAACCCTAACTTTAGCCGCAACCCTAACCTTAACCATAACCCTAATGGGAAAATGGAAATAAATACATTTTTGTAATTTTATTATTTTTCCCTAACTAAGGGGGTGATAAAGGGGGGTTTGATTTACTATTTATAGCGGGTTTTTATGATTGGCAGCTGTCACGCTAAAAGACGCTTTTTATTGCAAAAAATAGTTTTTGCATCACCACATTTTGAGAGCTATAATTTTTGCATATTTTGGCCCACAGAGTCATGTGAGGTCTTATTTTTTGCGGTACAAGTTGACGTTTTTATTGGTACTATTTTTGAGCATGTGACATTTTTTGATCGCTTTTTATTTCGATTTTTGGGAGGTTAGAATGAACAAAAATCAGCAATTCATGAATTTCTTTTGGGGGAGGCGTTTATACCGTTCCACGTGTGGTAAAATTGATAAAGCAGTTTTATTCTTCGGGTCAGTACGATTATGGCGATACCTCATTTATATCATTTTTTCATGTTTTGGCGCTTTTATAGAATAAAAACAATTTTATATAAAAAATAATTATTTTTGCATTGCTTTATTCTGCGAGCTATAACTTTTTTATTTTTTCACTGATGATGCTGTTTGATGGCTCGTTTTTTGCGAGACAAGATGACATTTTCAGCGGTACTATGTTTATTTATATCGGTCTTTTTGATCGCGTGTTATTCCACTTTTTATTCAGCGGTATGATGATAAAGCACTGATTTTTTGCTTTGTTTTTATTTATTTTTTTTAAGGGGTTCACAAAAGGGGTTAACTAGTGGGACAGTTTTATAGGGGGGGTCGTTACGGACGCGGCAATACCAAATATGTGTACTTTTATTGTTTTATTTTTTTTATTTACAGGAAGAAATGAATTTATTGGGGAATATTTTTTTTTTTTTTTTTTTTTATGTTGGAATTTTTTTTTCACACGTTTATTTTTATTTTTTTTACTTTTTTACATTGTCCCAGGGTGGGACATCACTGTAAAATGTCAGATCGCTGGTCTCACAGTGTGCACAGCACTCTGTGAGACCAGCGATCTCACAGGCAGCGCTGCAGGCTTCTCAGTGCCTGCTCTCGGCAGGCACTGAGGAAGCCGCCTCCCTCCAGGACCCCGGCGCCATCTTAGATCCGGGTCCTGGGAGGGAGGAAGCCCTCAGAACAGCGCGATCACATCGCGCTGTTCTGAGGGTCTCAGGGGGGCGCGCAGGGAGAGGGCTCCCTGCGGGATGCTCCCCTGTGCCCCAGTACACCGCGATCATGTTTGATCGCGGTGTGCAAGGGGTTAATGTGCCGGGAGCGGTCCGTGACCGCTCCTGGCACACAGTCCTGAGTGTCAGCTGTGATAATCAGCTGACACCCGGCGGCGATCAGCTGCGCTCCCCCCAGGAGCGCAGCTGATCGCTATGATGTACTATCCCGTCCGTGGTCAGATTGTCACGGGTTTTATGGACGGAATAGTACGTCAGATGTCAGAGAGGGGTTAAGGAGTGGGGTAGGAGATGTGGCTCCATCCAGTAGGTAAACTCATATGACGCATCATCTATGGGTCTATCAACCAAGAGTCCAATTCCGATGATTCTCTAAACATAACAAGGGGGCCCAAGTGTTATATACCTTTCCTGTGGTACCATTCAGTTGTCCTATCAGCTGTTCCATTCTATATATGTCATTGAGTTCCATCACCAAATCAGAACGCAAGGGAACCTTTCCCTGTTTCCAAAATCTAGTAATCACGTTCCTGGTAGCAGTGAGAATATGTCTAAGAAGAACTTTCTTAAATCTAGAAATCGAGGAGCTACACGAGGACAGCAAGGCCACCTCCATTGTGGGTATAATTTTGGTTATAGACAGCTTGTTGCAGAGATCAAAGGATGCTAACCACAGTTTCTGTATGAGTGGGCAGTGCCACCAAATGTGTACAAATGAACCTCTATCTTTTAAGCATCTCCAGCACATATCCGGTGTTGTTTGATAAATTAAGTTTAAATCTGATGGGCATCTGTACCACCTCGACAAGATTTTGTAGCTCCTCTCCTGTGATGTCGAACAGAGTGATGACCTGAATGTGCATAAGAGAATCTTTGCTCTTTCTTCAACTGATAAGGGTCTTCCCAAATCAATCTCCCATTTTGAAAAAAATGCTGGGAAATCTCTCGATGGGGTCTGCCCTTCTTGGAAGGTTTTGTATAATAAAGAGATAGTGTGATCTATAGAGTTTGTTGATAAACAAAGAGTCTCAAACGGAGATAATATTCTGTATGGATCGGATTGTTTGGTTAATTTAATAATAAAACTCTTTATTTGTTCATAAAAGAACCAAGCACCTGTTGGCGGCTCCTTGTCCTGAAAAATGTCCTGGAAAGACTTCATCCCTGTCCTTGTAACATAATCATGGACTATGGGGCATGAAGCTTTATTTTTATGTAGATAAGTGTCTCTTTTTAATCCTGCAGGAAAGGATGGATTGTCATATATAGGAGTTAGGGGTAGAGTTGAGCGATACTTTCCGATATCCAAAAGTATCGGAATCGGAATGGTATCGCCGATACCCAAAAAATATCGGCGATACCCGATACCGATACCGGAAATCCAATGTAAGTCTATGGGAACAAAATATCGGAATTAAAAAAACCCATTCTTGCCTTGTTGGTTAACTGTACATGAAGGAAAACAACAAAGAGTAATGTAGAATGTATTGGGGAAGGTTGAGGAGACATTAAAGGCATAGATGTTTAACCCAATCAAATGGAATAGCATAAATATTTTTTTTTTAAAGATGTTCGGATTGACGAAGAAATTGACAATGTTGTTAACGTTTTTTCTATTTTGGCAAATATGTATATATCACAACTTCCATGCTCTTCACCTTTTTAACTTTTGACACACTTTCTCCTTCATAATCTTCAGCAGCATCATCTTTTTCATCAAATTATTCTTCATCTTCACCTTCTTTATCTTCTTCTTAAACTTCTTGCTATTCATCTTTTTGTTAACATTACTCATATTCTTCTTATTAAACTATTATTCTTGTTCATATTGTACTTCATCTTCTTCATCATATTCTTATTTGTGACAGAGATTCCTGTACTTGTAATCTGTCAAAGTATGAATTTTTCATCCTTCCGTTCTTGCTGTCACAAAAGATTTAAATTACAACAGTATTTGTCCGTGTTCAGTTTAGCCTGCAGCAGCAGGCATTTTCCAGGGGCACCACGAGGAGGAACGGACTCACCCCCATACACTGCTTAGTCTTCTTCTGCTTATAATTTAGAGCATATATTTTGCTCTTCATTTTGGTCTTATACTTCATGTTCTTCTGCTTTTTGATCTTCTGCTTATTGTTCTTCAGTCTCTTGTTCTGTATCTTGTAGTTTGTCTTAACCTTCTTAGTCCTGTTGGGTAATCTTTTATTTCTTCTTTGTGATGGTGTTTAGGCTGGTTGGCTTGATGCTCGTCGTCCTTGTGGTCGTCATCTTCTTCGGGGTGGTCATCAGGGTCGTCGTCTTCATTGTTGGAGATCCAGAGTGATTACCCAATAAAACATTTTAAAAATCTTCAATTTGTAAATGTAGCAGAAGGTACAAGAGCCAATGCAAGTAACGAGGACCAGCTGACTGTGCTGGAACCCGGAGGGGCAGCAGAAGGAAAAGAGCCAATGGCACAACCGAGGACCAGCTGACGTTACTGGGACACGGTTACTAAGCAGGAGGTACCTGTGCTCCAAAGCACTACCAAGGACCAGCAGACGTTTCTGGAACTCGGATACCGAGATGGAGGCACCTAGGCCAAAGGCACTGCGGAGAACCAGTTGACGGTACTGGAACCCGGACGGGTAGCAGAAGGTACAAGAGCCAATGCAAGTAACGAGGACCAGCTGACTGTGCTGGAACCCGGAGGGGCAGCAGAAGGAAAAGAGCCAATGGCACAACCGAGGACCAGCTGACGTTACTGGGACACGGTTACTAAGCAGGAGGTACCTGTGCTCCAAAGCACTACCAAGGACCAGCAGACGTTGCTGGAACTCGGATACCGAGATGGAGGCACCTAGGCCAAAGGCACTGCGGAGAACCAGTTGACGGTACTGGAACCCGGACGGGTAGCAGAACCTTCTGCTACCCGTCCGGGTTCCAGTACCGTCAACTGGTTCTCCGCAGTGCCTTTGGCCTAGGTGCCTCCATCTCGGTATCCGAGTCAAGAGCCAATGCAAGAGCCAAAGGCACTGCGGAGAACCAGTTGACGGTACTGGAACCCGGACGGGTAGCAGAAGGTACAAGAGCCAATGCAAGTAACGAGGACCAGCTGACTGTGCTGGAACCCGGAGGGGCAGCAGAAGGAAAAGAGCCAATGGCACAACCGAGGACCAGCTGACGTTACTGGGACACGGTTACTAAGCAGGAGGTACCTGTGCTCCAAAGCACTACCAAGGACCAGCAGCCGTTGCTGGAACTCGGATACCGAGATGGAGGCACCTAGGCCAAAGGCACTGCGGAGAACCAGCTGACGGTACTGGAACCCGGACGGGTAGCAGAAGGTACCCATGGAAATTTAAGTTGACAGGCCGCGAGCCGGCCGCAGTTACCGAATCCCACAGTACTACAGTGGGTGATTGTCCTATTGTCACAACGGAAACAGCCTTTATTTGCATATCCCGCAGCACACATAGGAAGCACCTAAACTCCAGGCACCATAGAGTCGGCTAACCCGACCGCAACACGACAGGACAACTTATTGGAGGCTAAGTGACGTTTACACTGACAGGAAACAGATGGCGTGCTGTAACCAGTCTGGCCAGAAGTGAGTACCCGTGCCAATGACACTTCCGAGTAACAACTGTCGGTGTTGGAGCCCAGGGATGAGAAGAGAACCGGTTGGAGGCAGCAGGACTTTTTGCCGTTCACACAGCAGGGGAACAGCTGACATTACTGAACCCCAGTAACACAGGAGCAAGTGTTGACTGTGCTAACAGCACTTCCGAGCAACAACTGGCGGTGTTGGAGCCCAGGGTCAAGGAAAAGAACAGGGTGGAGGCAGCAGGACTTTTTGCCGTTCACACAGCAGGGGAACAGCTGACATTACTGAACCCCATTAACACAGGAGCAAGTGTTGACTGTGCTAACAGCACTTCCGAGCAACAACTGGCGGTGTTGGATCCCAGGGATGAGAAGAGAACAGGGTGGAGGCAGCAGGACTTTTTGCCGTACACACAGCAGGGGAACAGCTGACATTACTGAACCCCAGTAACACAGGAGCAAGTGTTGACTGTGCTAACAGCACTTCCGAGCAACAACTGGCGGTGTTGAAGCCCAGGGATGAGAAGAGAACAGGGTGGAGGCAGCAGGACTTTTTGCCGTTCACACAGCAGGGGAACAGCTGACATTACTGAACCCCAGTAACACAGGAGCAAGTGTTGACTGTGCTAACAGCACTTCCGAGCAACAACTGGCGGTGTTGGAGCCCAGGGATGAGAAGAGAACAGGGTGGAGGCAGCAGGACTTTTTGCCGTACACACAGCAGGGGAACAGCTGACATTACTGAACCCCAGTAACACAGGAGCAAGTGTTGACTGTGCTAACAGCACTTCCGAGCAACAACTGGTGGTGTTGAAGCCCAGGGATGAGAAGAGAACAGGGTGGAGGCAGCAGGACTTTTTGCCATTCACACAGCAGGGGAACAGCTGACATTACTGAACCCCAGTAACACAGGAGCAAGTGTTGACTGTGCTAACAGCACTTCGAGCAACAACTGGCGGTGTTGGAGCCCAGGGTCAAGGAGGATGTTTAAATACTAGATCAAGTATTTTCCTTGTTACGTGTCAATTAAAAATGTCTATACTCCAAACAAGAGAAATATAACCTTTAGTACATAAGATGATGATTTTACTTTAAAAAAATATATGTAAATTAATAATTGACAATCATAAACGCATACATTAACATGTTGAAAAGCAATGCAAACCACAATAAAAATAGGTTAAAATTGCTTTTATTGTTTCATAATAATCTGCTATACGGTTTTAAATAAAAGCATACAAGTACATATCAGAATCCATTAATGATGGATAAGTAACAGTATGTACACCATTTTTATTGTATAGACAATGAATGGCTGACTTAAAAACATAATCAGCATTACAAGTTATCTGTGACATTCATAAAACTTTACATTTGCTGAATAATATCACTAAAAAGTTTTTAAAAATATCTAAAATTTCCATCATGTAATACTGATAATATGTGCCAATCATTTATATTAACAAACAAAACCTTTAAAAAGTGCATAGTGCATAGTGAAAACAGCTATTTATGCCTGACTGTGGACTTGCAAGCATGACAACGGATAGATAAGGTATATATAGATGAGACTGCATAGCCACAGATGGTGAATGGCGATGTAATACTGTACCTCAATAAAGTGTGCGTTACTACTACATCCTTTTTTTTATATAGCTTTATAAAAGGGTACGTGCATGTATGCTTGCGCCTTTGTTTGGACGCACAGACTGGCTTCCTGCTGTGACGCGTTGGGTATTGGAGCGTCTGTGCGTCTTATGACGCAGACTAACATTCACGGTGCGCATCGTTCATCATCGCAAGCGTACCAACAACACAAAGGCGTTGTCATAACTGCTTTACTCAGTAAACATGCACCTATGATGAAACATACACGCATGTGCCCTATTACATAACAAGCTACAAGAAAAACGCGTGTGAGGTGTGACACAGCTGTTTTGATAAGGTACAGTATTATATCGACATTGTACAGGTGTCGCTATTCAGTCTGATAAATAGATATCATTCACCTATTCTATCAGTTGTCGTTCTTTCAGCACCACTTACAGGTATATATTTTGCTATTGTGACTATACACTATTGACTTTAACAAGGTAATGCATGATTTTTGTTACCGATTATCATGTTTACATGAAGGACCTTTATGATATGGGCTGTTAACTTTCTAATTAAATATGTATTTTTTAAAATGACACAAATATAAGTAATGTTGAAGAGGGCTATTCCTACATGCATTGTTTGCACAATATTACAGGTGTACATCACGTCCCTTAATCAACATTGGATTATTATATTTACTTGTATGCTTTTATTTAAAAGCCAAGAACACTGAAGTCTAACCTTCGCACTGCAGCTGTTATCAAAGTTCAACCCACATTATGCACTTCCAACATTGCAGCATTTGAGTCATGATGTGAGTTGGATTTGTCTAAGCTATGGAGTGACAAGGTTGACCATCAGTATCCTATAGCATAAGTAGGCTTTTGTGTTAGCATTTGTTTTCGACATGTGCATATCTGAAATAATATGTCACAATTATTTTGTTACAGATTTGTGGCAAAGACTAATCATTTTATGGTTTTAAAGCTGACGTTTCAATTGTTTACAGCTTAGAAATCAGGGTGTAGCCTCATATCTATGTGTAGCACTAGACACTTTGACATGTCATGTTTTTTTCACCATGTGTAGATAGCTAGCAGTAATTTTTGCCGGACACACAGGAGGGGAACAGCAGGCGTTACTGAACCCCACAAACACATCAGCGATTGTTTTCATCTGTGCATCTAACACTTCTGAGCAGCAACTGGCGGTGTTGAAGCCCAGGGTCAAGGAGTGTGTAGGCAGAGGCCTAGTATGAGATGTTTGAAGTTGAATTTGTAGTTAGCAGCAGTAATTTTTGCCAGACACACAGCAGGGGAACAGCAGGCGTTACTGAACCCCACAAACACATCAGCGATTATTTTCATCTGTGCATCTAACACTTCTGAGCAGCAACTGGCGGTGTTGAAGCCCAGGGTCAAGGAGGGTGTAGGCAGAGGCCTAGTATGAGATGTTTGAAGTTGAATTTGTAGTTAGCAGCAGTAATTTTTGCCAGACACACAGCAGGGGAACAGCAGGTGTTACTGAACCCCACAAACACATCAGCGATTGTTTTCATCTGTGCATCTAACACTTCTGAGCAGCAACTGGCGGTGTTGAAGCCCAGGGTCAAGGAGGGTGTAGGCAGAGGCCTAGTATGAGATGTTTGAAGTTGAATTTGTAGTTAGCAGCAGTAATTTTTGCCAGACACACAGCAGGGGAACAGCAGGCATTACTGAACCCCACAAACACATCAGCGATTGTTTTCATCTGTGCATCTAACACTTCTGAGCAGCAACTGGCGGTGTTGAAGCCCAGGGTCAAGGAGGGTGTAGGCAGAGGCCTAGTATGAGATGTTTGAAGTTGAATTTGTAGTTAGCAGCAGTAATTTTTGCCAGACACACAGCAGGGGAACAGCAGACGTTACTGAACCCCACAAACACATCAGCGATTGTTTTCATCTGTGCATCTAACACTTCTGAGCAGCAACTGGCGGTGTTGAAGCCCAGGGTCAAGGAGGGTGTAGGCAGAGGCCTAGTATGAGATGTTTGAAGTTGAATTTGTAGTTAGCAGCAGTAATTTTTGCCAGACACACAGCAGGGGAACAGCAGGTGTTACTGAACCCCACAAACACATCAGCGATTGTTTTCATCTGTGCATCTAACACTTCTGAGCAGCAACTGGCGGTGTTGAAGCCCAGGGTCAAGGAGGGTGTAGGCAGAGGCCTAGTATGAGATGTTTGAAGTTGAATTTGTAGTTAGCAGCAGTAATTTTTGCCAGACACACAGCAGGGGAACAGCAGGCATTACTGAACCCCACAAACACATCAGCGATTGTTTTCATCTGTGCATCTAACACTTCTGAGCAGCAACTGGCGGTGTTGAAGCCCAAGGTCAAGGAGGGTGTAGGCAGAGGCCTAGTATGAGATGTTTGAAGTTGAATTTGTAGTTAGCAGCAGTAATTTTTGCCAGACACACATCAGGGGAACAGCAGGCGTTACTGAACCCCACAAACACATCAGCGATTGTTTTCATCTGTGCTCTAACACTTCTGAGCAGCAACTGGCGGTGTTGAAGCCCAGGGTCAAGGAGGGTTTTGAAATAAAATATTGAGTTATTGCCTTGTTACGTGGCCATTGCAAATGTATGTACTTCAAACAAGAATAAATGAAGTCTTACTAGGACAATAAATGATGAATTTCAATTCCAATAGAAAAATATTTATACTTGAGAGTCCTCAGTGGTTGATACCGTTTAATGGCTAACTGAAAAGATGGTAACAAATTCCAAGCTTTCGAGACTACTCAGGTCTCTTCATCAGGCTAAGACTAAAACAAAAAATGAAGAATCACAATTTCTACACACAACAGGACACAGGAATAGTGCAATAGGTAAGACAAGTGACGTGAAGCAGAACTGTCATTATGGCAGAGGGATGATCATAAATATTGGAACAGTTCATAGATAAGGAGAGAAAGTTTTATTGCCCTCTGATTGGGGTCTGGTGTTCTGTTTTGATGCCCCTAGAAGGTCAGAGACGCAGATTCCTTAATTGATATAGAATGACATGAATCCGTGTGATCTATTCATTACAGCACTAAGAGTGTCAAAGGTCATCATGAGATTATATTCAAAACCTTTCTATCTTTCTCAGATTTGAAGTTATATTTTAATACCAGTAATTCCATATCCATCATGCTATGACCGGGCATACAAAAGTGTTTTGTACAAGTAAATCCATTATTTTTTCTCTTATTGTGTGGCGATGATAATTCATCCTTGTTCTCAGTTTTTGGCCGGTCTCCCCCACATACAGACCCCCAGTTGGACATTTTGTACATATAATTAGGTACACCACATTAGATGTGATGCAGCTGAAAGTACCTTTGATCTTGTAGTCCTGATGGGAGTAGGGGATCTTTATCTTGTCCGTGGTCATTATAGATGCACAGGTTTTACATTTCTTATGGTTGCAAGGAAAGGTTCCTGCAGCTGTTGGGGAGGACAGGGAGCTTCTGACAATGATGCTTCTTAGATTTGGGGGCTGCCTAAAACACAGTAGTGGGGGGTCGCCTCAGAAAGACTTTTTTGAACCAGGGATACCATCCAAGAACAATTGAAAACCAAATTTCAAGAGCCAACAGAATATCAAGGAATCACCTGCTACATTACAAAGGTAAAGAAGAAAATAACCGGGTGCCTCTAGTGGTCACCTACAATCCAAATCTGGAGGTGCTAAGGGGAGCTACACGGAAACTACAACCTTTACTACAAAAAGATGCCCGATATTGCAATCCATATTTCCAGACCCCCACTACTGTGTTTTAGGCAGCCCCCAAATCTAAGAAGCATCATTGTCAGAAGCTCCCTGTCCTCCCCAACAGCTGCAGGAACCTTTCCTTGCAACAAGAAGAAATGTAAAACCTGTGCATCTATAATGACCACGGACAAGATAAAGATCCCCAACTCCCATCACGACTACAAGATCCCAGCTACTTTCAGCTGCATCACATCTAATGTGGTGTACCTAATTATATGTACTAAATGTCCAAATGGGTGTCTGTATGTGGGGGAGACCGGCCAAAAACTGAGAACAAGGATGAATTATCATCGCCACACAATAAGAGAAAAAATAATGGATATACCTGTGGCAAAAAACTTTGGTATGCCCGGTCATAGCATGATGGATATGGAATTACTGGTATTAAAATCTAACTTCAAATCTGAGAAAGATAGAAAGGTTTCGGAATATAAGCTCATCATGACCTTTGACACTCTTAGTGCTGTAATGAATAGATCACACGGATTCATGTCATTCTATATCAATTAAGGAATCTGCGTCTCTGACCTTCCAGGGGCATGAAAACACAAAACCAGACCCCAATCAGAGGGCAATAAAACTTTCTATCCTTATCTAGGAACTGTTCCAATATTTATGTTCATCCCTCTGGCATAATGACAGTTCTGCTGCACGTCACTTGTCTTACCTATTGCACTATTCCTGTGTCCTGTTGTGTATAGAAATATGTGATTCTTCATTTTTTGTTTTAGTCTTTGCCTGATGAAGAGACGTGAGTAGCCTCGAAAGCTTGCAATTTGTTACCATCTTTTCAGTTATCCATTAAAAGGTATCAACCACTGAGGACTCTCAAGTCTAAATATTTTTCTATCTACTGGCTAACACGGTACGAAGATACACATCTTTCCTAATTTCAAGAATAAAAATAAAGACCCTGCAAATATAAACGCATATATGCACATGGCAACAGAAATGGAGCAACACACCACCCAAAAATTAGTTTACAAAATATAGTGTTGTAAATTTAAGAATAAAAGTCCATTTTTGTATTTATGAATAATGCTTAAGGAACGCTATGTTAAACCATAACATAGTGAAGACAATGGATTTTGTAATAGTCACTCATCATCATCATTGCAATTTATATGTGACAGTCACAGACATTTCAATTATTTAAGTTAATAAAATCGTTACTTTGTACAGCATGTATGACATGTCCAGCATGGACTCATCAATGTGATGACGCAATAATGTACGATAAAAAATAACCATTTAAAAAAACATTATGCATTGTCACAATTTAAGTGTATGCCTGCAAGTGTAGGTGAAACAAAGGCTACGGATAGCAAAGGTATATTCTATGTCTGTATTAGACAGTGGACAGCCTCTGATGGGTAATGGCGATGTTATACTGTACGTCAATAAAGTCTGCAGCTGCAATCATGCATTTTTTGCTTGTACAGTGTTGAAGAGGGTAAAAGCATGTCTGGTTGCGCAAGGCTTTATCCGTCAACACTACCTTCCTACTGTCACGCGTAGGGTAGAGTAGCGTGTGTCTATTAGATGACTCTCTATAAAATGTGACCTTACGCAGCGTTATTCTGCCCTAGGGACGCCAAAAATACGACAGCAGTAATCATTTACTGTCTAATACTCCACCTATGACCAACAAAAAAAGCACGTTCCCTCTTTAACAATCTACAAGACTAACAAGCATAATGGTTGACGCTGACTTTATTGAGGTACAGTATTACATCGACATTGTCCATGAGTAACTATGCACTGTGATACCTATATACCATTATTAATTTATATCTGTTGTGGTTGTTTCAACAGCACTTGCAGGTATAACTACCTATTGTCAGTATGCATGATGCACTTTCTAGATGTAATAATTTATTATTGCACATTATTACCAGGTTTAGATGCTGGCCATTTCATATATGGTGTGTGAAGTTACAGTTGGCATCAGTATGTGTATTTTATAATGTCTGTCATAAATATAACTCGTGATGATGATGATGAGGATGTTTATGATTCGTACATCCATTGACTGCATTATCTTACAGGTACAAATAAAGTTCCTTAAAAAGCATTAATTGATAAGTATGAAATGTACTTTTATGCATTAATTTCAAAAAGTGAACACTATGTTTTAGTTTTTGTTACCATTTCTAATAGACATGTGCAGATATGCGCTGTGATGACAAATTATTATTTGTCCATATTTGTTATAAAAATTTATCATTCTAGGCCTGGAAAACTTCACAATTTCCTGTTTTAAGCATAACAATCAGGGTGACGGCTCTTCCCTATTTGGAGCATATTCGACATGGGTTTTTCTGTGCATGTGTAGGGAACAGGAGACTTCTTGCCGGACACACAGCAGGGGAACAGCTGGCGTTACTGAACCCCACTAACACTATAGCTTGTGTATTGGTCTGTGGACACGACACTTCTGAGCAGCAACTGGCAGTGTTGTAGCCCAGGGAGTAGAGTTCAGGTGGTAGAAAGATGAACATAACAGGAGACATGGATAACGTTGCGAACCAGTTATTTAATCTGAAAACGGACAAATTCAGGCGAGATCCATGCCTTGTTCATTTTCAGAAAAGTAAGCCGGTCTACATTATCGGAGGATAGTCGCATGCGACGGTCTGTTAGTACACCACCTGCAGCACTAAAGACGCGCTCCGATAATACACTGGCAGCAGGGCAAGCCAGCACCTCCAATGCATACTGGCTAAGCTCTGGCCATGTATCCAGCTTAGAGACCCAAAACTTGAATGGGGAAGAGCCATCTGAGAGTACACTGAGAGGGAAAGACATGTAGTCTGTCACCATCTTACGGAAACGTTGCCTCCTGCTGACTGGAGCCGTCTCGGATGGTGTAGACATTTGTGGCGCTGCCACAAAACTTCGCCACATTTGGAACATACTGGTCTTGCCCTGTGCAGAGGCGCTGCTTGTGCTCCCTCTTGTTGCAGAGCTGTCTCCACTGCCTCGACGCACAGAGCTGCTTTGTAAAGCAGTAGCAGCAGCAGTGCTCTCGGCTGGAATGGAGAACATTATGGATTGCACCAGTGTGTCTTGGTACTCCCGCATTTTACGCTCCCGGTTCAATGGTGTGATGAGGCTTTGTAAGTTGTCCCGGTAGCGAGGGTCTAGGAGGGTGTACACCCAATAATCAGACGTGGTGAGAATGTGGGCGATGCGGCGGTCGTTTCTCAGGCACTGCAGCATGAAATCAACCATGTGCTGCAGACTCCCAACTGGCCAAGAAACGCTGTCCCTGCAAGAGGCGTCATCTCTGCCTGCTCTGCATCACCCCACCCTCGCTCTACATACTGACTAGAGCGTTGTGTACCTCCCTCTGGAGCGATGTCTTCCTCCTCCATTGACTCCTCCTCATCCTCCTCACAAAGTGAGCCCTGCCCAGCCCTTTGTGAGGAACCACATTGCGCTGACTGTCCAGAAGGTGATGGAATTTGTGACTCCTCATCCTCCACCTCTTCCAAAACCTCATTCCTTAGTGCTTGCAGTGTTTTTTGAAGCAGGCAGATAAGGGGGACAGTCAGGCTGACTAGTGCATCATCTGCACTCGCCATCCGCGTTGACTCATCAAACGCACGCAAAACGTGGCAGATGTCCTTCATAGAGGCCCACTCAGTAGTGGTGAAGTATGAACGGCGCAAATTGCGAGTTGATTGCGCCTGATGCAGCTGATACTCCATTACTGCTGGCTGCTGCTCACACAACCGCTCCAACATATGTAACGTGGAATTCCACCTGGTGGGTACGTCACATATGATGCGAAGTTCAGGAAGGCGAAATCTGCGTTGCAGAGCTGCAATGCGCGATCTGGCCATGCTGGAACGTCGCAAGTGAGCGCACTCTAGGCGGACCTTGTGCAGCAGTGCATCAAGATCCGGATAGTCCCTCAAAAAACTTTGCACGACCAAGTTGAGCACATGTGCCAGACATGGTATGTGAGTGAGGTTGCCAAGGCCCAGAGCTGCCACCAGATTTCGGCCATTGTCACACACTACCAAGCCTGGCTGGAGATTCGCTGGCAAAAACCACACGTCGCTTCCTGCTTGATGGCATTCCAGAGCTCCTGCGCTGTGTGGCTTCGATTCCCCATGGAAATTAATTTCAGGACGGCCTGTTGACGTTTGGCCATGGCTGTGCTCATATCGGTCGCAACAGGTAAGCGTTCACGGGTCCATGTGGAGGTAGACCGTGACGGCTCCTGCAGCGATGATTCTGAGGAACTGGAGTAGGAGGAGGAGTCAATGTGGACAGACTGGATTCCTGCAATCCTTGGAGTTGGCAGAACACGTACAGAGCCACTCGCAAGATCTGTACCCGGCTCCACAACATTGACCCAATGGGCAGTGGGGGAAAGGTATCGTCCCTGGCCATGGGTACTGGTCCACGCATCGGTGGTCAGGTGGACCTTGCTACTGACGGCGTTTAGTAGCGCATGTTTAATTTTTCCCTCAACATGCTTTTGCAGACCAGGGACGGCTTGCCTGCTGAAATAAAATCGGCTGGGCACATTGTATTGTGGGACTGCCAATGCCATTAAGTTACGGAAACTGTCAGTCTCCACCAGCCTGAATGACAGCATTTCAAGGGACAGGAGTTTTGCAATGCCAGCATTCAGAGCCTGTGCTCGTGGATGGTTTGCCGAGTATGGCCGTCTTTTATCCCATGCCTGTGCTACCGATGGCTGTTTTGTGGCCTGGTAGTGTGAGGATGACAGGGAACTTGCAGCTGTGGGTGGAATAACACTGGGTCTCTGGACAACAGTGACAGAGGTTCTTCCATGGCGATCCTGTGAGGAAGCCGAACCAGCTGTGTGTGAGCTGGAGGAAGAGGCTCCAACACGAGCTGAAGATGTAGGTGCTGCTGTAGGTTGGCCTACATCTCCAGTGTGTCTTTGTAACTCAACCTCGTGCTTTGTCTGCACATGTTTCCACATATTTGTGGTATTAAGGTTACTGACACTTTTGCCTCTTTTTACTTTTTGATTACACAGCTTGCATTTGACATAGCAAATATCATCTGCAAGTGTGTCAAAAAAGGACCACGCAGTGCAAGTCCTGGGAGCGCCCGTTTTGGCTGTTGTAAGAGAACTGCTACGAACGGGTGCCAAACTGGAGGCTACAGGCAACTGAGTCTGCAGCCTACCTCTCCCTACTGTTTGGACCGTTGGGGCAATCTCTTCCTCAGAGCTGCTACCACCACCTTCCTGTTCCTCACGCCATGTTGGGTCTTGGACCTCATCATCTCCACTACCCTCTTCCAACACCTGCTGCTGTTGGGTGGTCTGGCCAGCACCATGCTCAACAGAAACTGGCACCTGAGTCTCATCATCATCAGATGCGTTCTGCGGTGTGCTGACCATCGGCACTGGCTCACCCGCCTCTTCAGATTCAGAGAGACCCAGCTGTTGCGCATCACTGCATACTCCCTCTTCTTCACATTCCAGAATGCTGCTTGGCTGGGCCCCTGTTTGCAAGCCAACAGATTCTGAGAACAGAAGCAGAGACTCAGCTGGCTCCTTTACAGAGCTCTCTGACTGCCTGGGCAATTTGGCAGGCGGTGAAGAGACAGATGGTTGTTCAACAGTGCTGTGGTCCTGAGAGGAGGTGGAAGCAATTGAAGTCGATGCATTGGCTGGCATCCAACCAACAACGGCTTCAATTTGTTCTTCCCGCAGCAGGGGGGTACGCCGAGCTCCTACAAAAGTGTGCATAAAGGAACGCTCACGGGGAAAACTGGTGGATGCTGTGTCACTGGGTGCGGCAGCAGCCACAGAATCCCCACGTCCTCTCCCTGCTGAAACTTCACGGCCACGACCACGTGCCTTACTCCCTGCCTTCTTCATCTTGTTAGATTGATAAAGAAAGTCAGAAAAGTTATAAGGCCTAAGTGTGGTTATTCCTCAGAGACTGCAGTGAACACTGCAGACAACTGTTCACTAGCTGTGAAAGGCCCCTTTGTGTACTTCTATAGTGTTTGCAACCAATGTATTGTATACGGATGGAAGCGCGTCACACTAATAGATTCGATTTTTTTAAAATAGAATGGAGCAGCACCAACTAGAGAAAAATGTCAAGGATGAGGCAGTGACACACGCTCAGCAGACTACAACCAGCAGTGGTTGAAGAACTAACTGGAGCGTAATCTGCACTCAAAAAATGAAAAGCTCACAGACTACAGTGAACACTGCAGACAACTGTTCAGTAGCTGTGAAAGGCCCCTTTGTGTACTTCTATAGTGTTTGCAACCAATGTATTGTATACGGATGGAAGCGCGTCACACTAATAGATTAGATTTTTTTAAAATAGAATGGAGCAGCACCAATTAGAGAAAAATGTCAAGGATGAGGCAGTGACACACGCTCAGCAGACTACAACCAGCAGTGGTTGAAGAACTAACTGGAGCGTGATCTGCACTCAAAAAATGAAAACCTCACAGACTACAGTGAACACTGCACACAACTGTTCACTAGCTGTGAAAGGCTCCTTTCTGTACTTCTATAGTGTTTGCAACCAATGTATTGTATACGGATGGAAGCGCGTCACACTAATAGATCACTGTTAATTTCAATTGAATGGAGCTGCACCAATTCCACAAAATAAAATAAAAAAAAGAGTCAGTGAGTGACACGTGCAGATGCCTACAAACAGCGGTGGATGCAGAGCAAACTGCAGCGTCACCTGCACTCTCACACACACACCTTGCACAGAGCTGTTAAAACAACACTGCAAGGCAAAAGGAAGCTTTACACAGCGGTTGGTAAACTAGCCTGCCTAAAGCACAGTACACAAAATCGCAATCTCTAACTGTCCCTCAGAGTCAGCACAGCAGCGTTCTGTCCCTAACTGAGTTCACAGCACAGTGACGCTAAAATGGCGGCGGCGCCTTTTATAGTGCATTCTGACATCATTTCAGCAGCCAATCACAGCCATGCCATTAGTTAAGATGACCGCAGCATTACAGGATGTGCCCACACTTCGTAAGATTCCTCATTGGCTGACTAAAATCACAGTGCCTCTCAAAGAATTATGGGAACTTCCGATTCCGGTATACGATATAGGAAAAATATCGGAACTAAGTATCGGAATTCCGATACAGCGAATATCGGCCGATACCCGATACTTGCGGTATCGGAATGCTCAACACTAGTTAGGGGGCCAGGAGACGAAGAGACTCCCAGCTCTCGACTCCCTCTTTTGATAAATATCATGTTTTTGGTGAGGAAGGGTAAAGGTATATCCCGTTCTTCCGTCGGGGACCAAATAACTATACGGGAGTCACGTCCATTAAGATAATTTTCTACTGTAACCCATTTTTTGTTGTTTTTATTATGAAACAGATCTAAAATACATGTACCAATTGCTGCTTAACTATACATAGCAAAATCTGGCAGACCTATTCCCCCTTCTTGCTTCGATCTACTTCACATAAAGTATGAAATACGTGCTCGTTTTGTGACCAAATTAAATGAGTAATCGCTTTTTTAAAACGTGAGAAAAAGGAGGCAGGTAAATACAAGGGGATTATTTGGAAATAATATAGGAGACGGGGTAATAGATCCATTTTAATAGCGCTCACTCTTCCAAACCAAGATAAAGGTAGTTTATGCCATTTTTATAAGCCTAACTCAGCTTTATGTAAAGCTGTCTTAAAGTTTGCTTCATGAAGATTAATACTATGGCGGTGATTTTTATTCCTAGATAGGTAAGAGAATCTGAACACCACTTAAAGGGAAATGAAGCTGCCATCCTCTCCACCTCACTTGGTTGGATTGAGATATTGAGAATCTACGATTTGTGGGTATTAATTTTGAAATTGCTCAGATGACCAAATCTATGTAATTCGTAGATAATATTTGGGAGACTTATAGTTGGGGAAAAGACATACAATAGGACATCATCAGCAAAAAGTGCCAGTTTGTGCTCTTCTGATTAGGGATTATTCCATATTGCGGTTGCTAGATGTTCCATAGTGAGTATGTAAAGCAAGGGTGAAAAAGGAAAGCCTTGCCTCGTGCCGTTTCGAATTAAAAATGTGTTTGAAAGTGCGCCATTAATTTTAACTTGAGCACTGGGAGATGAGTACAGGGTAGAAATTCTACGGAGCATAGTTTCTTTTAAGCCAATTCTGTGAACGTGTTGGAGACAATTTCTGAACTGAGGCTCCCTCTGGAGGCTGTATCGAATGACAGGGCCTCCTCACCTGCCAGCGACGACTGTCAATCAGGAGTCACTGACTGGGCTGATATAAGAGAGCTGCCTTCCCATGATCCTCGCCGGTGATCAATTGTTGTTTCCTGGTTCATTTGGAAGTCAGCTCGTGTCTTGCCTTTGTCTGCTTCAGATAAGATATTTTCTGCTTGTTTCTATTGTGTTTGCTATTTCCATTTTTGTCTGCACCTTTGTGGAGGTTAGCCGGGTCCCCTCCTGGGGCCTGTGCTACTCTCTGTTTTTCAGTAGCCACTGTTATTTGTTCAGTTGCTCTTTACCTGCTTTTTGAGTGGCTGCGGGTTAGCCTTGTTCACACTGAGATCTGATTTAGTGGGTGGAGAGATCATGTGATCTCAGCATTTTTGAAATCAGAGGTGTTGGAAGTTTTGCTAGGGTTTTGCTGAGTTGCAGATAGTATTCTGTCCTGTCCTGTCCTATTTAGGCATTGTTTGGCCCCAGCGTTTGCTCACTCTATTTTCTGCCTGTGTTTGTGTTTCGTCTTGTCTAACCGCCATTATATGTTTGGGGGCTGCCTATTCCTTTGGGGCTCTACTCTGGGGCAGTTAGCTTTCCTGTTTCTGTCTTTGGGTGCAGCTAGCTCTCCGGCTGTGCCGAGGCGTCTAGGATCACCGTAGGTACGTTCCACGGCTGCTTCTAGTTGTGCGGATAGTTTAGGGATCTGCAACCCACTAGTTTCCAACCTCTCAGGTGTTCGGCTGCCTTGCTGTTTTGCTACTGTCCTCCTCTGTTACCAAATCATAACACAATTCCTTCTAACGTTTGAAATATAAAATCCCAGTGCACCCTGTCGAAAGCCTTTTCTGCGTCAATCGACAGAATGCACATGGGTTCTTCTTTTTTGCCTGCCCCATCAATCAAAGAAATAGTTTGGATGGTGGTATTTCATTTTTTTAATGTTTGGAGCAATATATGGGGAGCATTATACACTGGAGAATAATATATGGGGCCCATCATACACTTGAGCATCATAGATAGGGCCCATAATACACTGGAGCATTATATATGGGGTTCATAGATAGGGCCCATAATACACTGGAGCATTATATATGGGGCTCATTATACACTGGAGCATCATATGGGGTCCATTATATATGGAGCATTATATAGACCCATCATACACTGGAGCATCATCCATGGGGCCCATCATATACTGGAGCATCTTATGGGGCCCATTATATATGGAGCATTATATAGGCCCATCATACACTGGAGCATCATCCATGGGGCCCATCATACACTGGAGCATCATATGGGGCCCATTGTATATGGAGCATTATATAGGCCCATCATACACTGGAGCATCATCCATGGGGCCCATCATACACTGGAGCATCATATGGGGCCCTGTTATGTTTCGGTAGCTGAGGAGTGCAGGTAAAAAAGGCAATACACCAGAGCAGTTGGAATCTATGAGATTGCAGTACCCTGACTAACCACCACAACTAGAGGCAGCCGTGGAGCGTTCCTACGTTGGTCCTAGACGCCTCGTCACAGCCTGAGAAACTAACTACACCTAAAGATAGAAAGAGGAAAGCTATCTGCCCCGGAGCAGATCCCCAAAGAACATAGAAAGCCCCCAAACATGTAATGGCGGTTAGACAAGAAGAAATACTGACACAGACAGAAAATAGTATGAGCAAAAGTTGGGGCCCAAACTACCTAAATAGAAAAGGATAGGAAGGGCACTTACTGCAATCCCAAAAAACCCTGAAAAGCACCAACTCTACTAATTTCAAAAACACCTGAGATCGCACGACCTCTACCACCTAAATTAGTTCTCTGGTGTAACAAAATCAAAACAGCAGCCACTGAAAAAACTGGAAAAAGCAAATGTACAAACATCAGTGGCTGAACTAAACTGAGAGGGCAAAAGCCCCCGGAGGGGACCCTGAAGGCCCCCACAGTAGTGCAGGACAAAATGCAAAAATCAAGCACAAAAACAAAAAGAAGAAAATGTCTTATCTGTTAGCAGGAGATGCAGACACGACACAGCAGGCTACAAAGGAAACAGGAATCAAGGATTGAGACCAGAACAATTGATCACCGGCAACCCTGATGGGAAGGCGACTCCCTTATATAAGACCAGTCAGTAACACCTGATTCCCAATCCTCACAATCTTCACTGGACAGTCCAGTACCGCTTGTAACCACCAGAGGGAGCCTCTGCTCAGAACTTATTTCAAGTCCATTCACAACAGTACCCCCCCCTTGAGGAGGGGTCACCGAACCCTCACTTGAGCAACCAGGTCGGTCAGGATGAGTTCTATGATAAGCACGGATGAGTCTCCTAGCATGGAAGCAAACACCCAAGAATTGTCTTCCTGACCATAACCTCTCCACTTAACCAAATACTGGAGTTTCCGTCTAGAAAAACGAGAATTCAATATTTTCTCAAGCACAAAATCCATATTACCCTCAACCAGAACAGGGTCAGGAGGCAAAGCAGTAGGAACCACTGGCTCAACAAACCTCTTCAACAAGGACTTGTGGAACACGTTATGGATCTTAAATGTCCCTGGAAGAAGTAAACGAAAGGAAACAGGATTAAGAATCTCAATGATCTTATAAGGTCCAATGAACCTAGGCTTAAACTTAGGAGATGCAACTCTCATAGGGATATTTCTTGAGGACAACCAGACCAAGTCACCCACTTTAAACCGAGGACCATCAGTCCTATGCCAGTTGGCAAACCGCTGGGCCTTCTCCTGAGAGAGGGACAACCTCTCCACTACCTGGTCCCAAATCTGTTGCATACGCTCCACAACAGAGTCAACACCTGGACAGACAGAAGCCTCCGTCTGTCCTGAAGAAAATCGAGGGTGAAACCCAGAATTACAGAAAAACGGAGACATCAAAGTGGCAGAGCTAGCCCTATTATTAAGAGCAAACTCAGCCAAAGGCAAAAAAGAGACCCAGTCATCCTGATCAGCAGACACAAAGCATCTTAGATAAGTCTCCAATGTCTGGTTTGTTCTCTCAGTTTGACCATTGGTCTGAGGATGAAACGCCGAGGAGAAAGACAATTGAACACCAAGTTTAGAACAAAAGGTCCTCCAAAATCTGGAAACAAACTGGACTCCTCTGTAAGACACAATGTTCTCAGGAATGCCGTGTAAACGAACCACGTGCTGAAGGAACAAAGGCACCAATTCAGAGGAGGAAGGCAACTTAGGTAATGGCACAAGATGTATCATCTTGGAAAACCTATCACAAATCACCCAGATGACGGTCATTCTCTGAGAAACAGGGAGGTCGGAAATGAAATCCATAGAGATATGGGTCCATGGTTTCTTGGGCACAGGCAATGGCATCAACAAACCACTAGAGCGAGAGCAAGGTTTGGAGCGAGAGCAAGTCCCGCAGGACTGCACAAATTCCCTGACATCACGAGACAAGGTAGGCCACCAAAAGGACCGACTAACCAAGTCTCTGGTACCAAAAATTCCGGGATGACCGGCCAACGCGGAACAATGAATCTCAGACATCACACTCTTTTTCCACTGGTCCGGGACAAACAATTTCCCAACAGGGCAGCGCTCGGGCCTATCCTCCTGACACCCCTCCAGAGCCAGTCTCAAATTGGGCGAGATGGCGGAAAGAACTACACCTTCTTTCAAAATAACAGAAGGATCAGATAACTCAGGAGAGTCCGCAAGGAAACTCCTCGAGAGGGCATCCGCCTTAACATTCTTAGTGCCAGGAAGAAAGGAAACCACAAAATTAAAACGTGTGAAAAACAAGGCCCACCTGGCCTGTCTAGGATTAAGTCGCTTGGCAGATTCCAGATAAACCAGATTCTTATGGTCCGTAAGGACCACCACCTGATGTTTGGCTCCCTCCAGCCAATGTCTCCACTCTTCAAAAGCCCACTTCATGGCCAATAACTCCCGATTACCCATGTCATAATTACGTTCAGTAGGAGAAAATTTTCGAGAGAAAAAGGCACAAGGGTTACTTTTAGAGGTCTCTGGATCTCTTTGGGACAAAACGGCACCTGCCCCAATTTCAGAGGCATCAACCTCCACCTGAAATGGCAGAGAAACATCAGGCTGCCAAAGAACAGGAGCAGAAGTGAATCTCTGCTTAAGTTCCTGAAATGTAGAGACTGCCTCAGGAGGCCAATTCACCACATCAGAACCCTTTTTGGTCAAATCAGTTAATGGTTTAACAATAACCGAGAAATTACCAATAAATTTACGATAAAAATTGGCAAAACCCAAAAATCTTTGAAGAGCCTTTAATGAAGTAGGTTGGACCCAATCACAGATGGCCTGAACCTTGACCGGGTCCATTTCAATAACAGATGGGGACAAAATGAATCCCAAAAATGAGATCCTCTGTACGCCAAAAAGACACTTTGATCCCTTCACATACAGAGCATTCTCTCTCAAAATCTGGAATACAGTTCGAACATGTTTCACATGAGAGTCCCAGTCATTGGAAAAAATCAAGATATCATCCAAATAAACAATCAGAAATTTATCCACAAAATCCCTGAAAATGTCATTCATGAAGGACTGGAAGACAGAAGGAGCATTAGTGAGCCCAAAGGGCATCACAAGGTACTCAAAATGCCCCTCAGGGGTATCAAATGCCATCTTCCATTCATCCCCGTGCTTAATGTGAATAAGGTTATATGCCCCCCTGAGGTCAAGCTTGGTAAACCAAGTAGCGTTTTTCACCCTGGAAAACAGGTCAGAAATCAAGGGTAACGGATATTGATATTTCACAGTAATATTGTTCAAAAGACGATAATCAATACACGGCCTTAATGAACCATCCTTTTTGGCCACAAAGAAAAAACCGGCACCTAAGGGTGAAGAGGATGGTCTGATATGACCCTTCTCCAATGACTCCTTGATATAAGACCGCATAGCGTCATGTTCAGGTACAGACAAGTTAAAAAGGCGACCTTTAGGGAATTTACTACCAGGCACTAATTCAATAGCGCAGTCATAGCTCCTATGGGGAGGCAAGGATGCAGATTTACTTTCGCTAAACACATCAGAAAAATCAATCAAAAAGTCAGGAACATCCTGAGCCTGGGGGGAGGCAGAAAAAACAGGAGTGTTGGTATTAACACATTGGCAGCCCCAACTGGTTACAGACACAGATTTCCAATCCAAAACAGGATTATGAGACTGTAACCAAGGGAAACACAGTACGATAATGTCATGCAGATTATACAGAACCAAAAATTTGCAGCTCTCCTGATGATCAGGTTCAACCCTCATTATCACCTGAGTAGAGAACTGAGGTTTATTCTCAGCCAAAGGGGTAGAATCGATCCCCAGTAAGGGAATAGACTTCCGTAGGGGTATCAAGGGAAACCCACAACGTTTAGCAAAATCAAAATCCATCAGGTTAATAGCTGCTCCCGAATCAACGCAAGCCTGAGCAGAAAATGAGGACAGAGAGCATATCAGAGTAACAGTTAATAAAAACTTAGTCTGAACACTACCCAAGACAACTGAGCGTGCAAAACGTCTTCCCCGCTTAGGGCAGACTGAAATAGCATGAGAGGCATCACCACAGTAGAAACATAACCCATTGCGCTTTCGAAACTCATGACGCTGTGCCCCAGAAACCACTCTATCACACTGCATGGATTCAGAAGCAGGTTCACAAGGCAACACTATTCCACGCATACTTCTCCGCTCACGCAAACGTCTGTCAATTTGAATCGCTAATGACATAGAATCATTGAGACCAGAGGGGACAGGGAATCCCACCATAACATCCTTTACATTATCTGACAGACCCTTCCGAAAAAGGGCTGCCAAAGCGTCGTCATTCCATTTGGTCAGGACTGCCCATCTACGGAATCTCTGACAGTATAACTCAGCATCATCAAGCCCCTGATTTAATGCCAACAAGGCTTTTTCAGCTTGATCAGTGACATTAGGCTCATCGTACAATAACCCAAGGCCTGAAAAAATGCATCAACATCACTCAAAACAGGATCCCCAGGTGTCAGGGAAAAAGCCCAATCCTGAGGATCGCCGCGCAGGAGAGAGATGACAATTTGAACCTGCTGCGCTGCGTTCCCTGAGGACTTAGATTTTAAGGCAAAAAACAATTTACATTATTTTTGAAATTCAGAAACTTGGCTCGATCCCCAAAAACAAATCTGGCATGGGAATCCTAGGTTCCACAACAGGCAACCTAGCAAGATAGGTAGCAATACTCCGAACCTCAGTGGCAAGCTGATCCACACGGCCAGACAACTGTGCAAACTCCATTGAGAGAAAAAATCCTCCGCAGCACCAGAGATACAGAGGGAAAAAAAAAAAAAATGCAACAAACAGAAAAATATCTCTGACAACTCTGACAACCTTTTTTCTTTCACAATATTTTTCCCTTCTGTGAGTACCATACAATTTTCAATTTTTGGGCCGGTGATACTGTTATGTTTCGGTAGCTGAGGAGTGCAGGTAAAAAAGGCAATACACCAGAGCAGTTGGAATCTATGAGATTGCAGTACCCTGACTAACCACCACAACTAGAGGCAGCCGTGGAGCGTTCCTACGTTGGTCCTAGAGCCTCGTCACAGCCTGAGAAACTAACTACACCTAAAGATAGAAAGAGGAAAGCTATCTGCCCCGGAGCAGATCCCCAAAGAACATAGAAAGCCCCCAAACATGTAATGGCGGTTAGACAAGAAGAAATACTGACACAGACAGAAAATAGTATGAGCAAAAGTTGGGGCCCAAACTACCTAAATAGAAAAGGATAGGAAGGGCACTTACTGCAATCCCAAAAAACCCTGAAAAGCACCAACTCTACTAATTTCAAAAACACCTGAGATCGCACGACCTCTACCACCTAAATTAGTTCTCTGGTGTAACAAAATCAAACAGCAGCCACTGAAAAAACTGGAAAAAGCAAATGTACAAACATCAGTGGCTGAACTAAATGAGAGGGCAAAAGCCCCCGGAGGGGACCCTGAAGGCCCCCACAGTAGTGCAGGACAAAATGCAAAAATCAAGCACAAAAACAAAAAGAAGAAAATGTCTTATCTGTTAGCAGGAGATGCAGACACGACACAGCAGGCTACAAAGGAAACAGGAATCAAGGATTGAGACCAGAACAATTGATCACCGGCAACCTGATGGGAAGGCGACTCCCTTATATAAGACCAGTCAGTAACACCTGATTCCCAATCTTCACAATCTTCACTGGACAGTCCAGTACCGCTTGTAACCACCAGAGGGAGCCTCTGCGCAGACTCATTTCAAATCCATTCACAACAGGGCCATTATATATGGAGCATTATATAGGCCCATCATACACTGGAGCATTATAAATGGGGCCCATCATACACTGAAGCATCATATACGGGGCCCATTATACACTGGAGCATCATAGGGGGCCCATTATATATGGAGCATTATATAGGCCCATCATACACTGGAGCATTATAAATGGGGCCCATCATACACGGGAGCATCATATACGGGGCCCATTATACACTGGAGCATCATCCATGGGGCCCATCATATACTAGAGCATCATATGGGGTTCATTATTTATGGGGCATCATATAGGGTATGGAGCATCATATGGAGCACATATGGGGCCTATTCTGTATGGAGCATTATATGGAGCCCATTCTGTATGGAGCAATATATGGGGCCCATCATATACTGTATGGCGCTTTATATGCGACTCATTATACTGTATGGAGCAATATATGGTTCTCATTATACTCTATGGGGACTGTCCTATACTGTATGGCAAATTATATGAGGACCATCGTATACTGGAGAATTATGTGGAGCTCATCAATACTGCATAGAACATTATATGGGACCAGTTATTTATGGAGCAATATATGGGACTCATTCTGTATGGCGCACTATGTGGTGGCCATAATACTGTATGGAGGAATATATTGTCCGTTTTTTGAGCTATTGTAGAATTTAAATAGATATCACTCATGTAATGTAAGAAGTGAAGTATTTGGCATTGTACTATACCTATATTTCTCTGCCGTATCGGAGCATCATGAATTGTGGTATGTGTTAAAGGGGCCCACTGAGACTCTTTGGCCCGGGGCCCATGAAAACCTGCAGCCAGCCCCGCTCCCCCCCACAACTTTAGCTAAAATAACCCCCAGTTTTCAATGCGTTACTATTATTATAAATTAAATGAAGGTTGACAAGCTAAGTAATAAGAATTGATGTCGTTGCATTGAAATGAGCACTGTTGGTGTGTTTACTGTCCTCCACTCCCTGCCGACTTTTCTTCCCCATTGTCTTGCATTGGGTTTCGTGTTTCAGTCAACCATCGACTTTTTCCGATAGTTGGCCAATTTCGTTTGACTTGACTTTTGTGAAAGTGGGGTGGTCCGAAACCCGACTCAACCCTCCCGGAGGCAAAGTTGCATTTCTCTATTGATGATTAAGGCTTACAGCCAACGAAAACCCAAAAGTCATTATCTCAGTAAATTAGAATTAACAAAAAACACCTGCAAAGGCTTCCTAAGCATTTAGTCTGTTTCAGTAGCTCCACAATCATGGGGAGACTGCTGACTTGACAGATCTCCAGAAGGCAGTGATTGCCACACTCCGCAAGGAGAGAAAGGCACAAAAGGTCATTGCTATAGAAGCTGGCTGTTCACAGAGTGCTGTATCCAAGCATATTAATGGAAAGTTGAGTGGAAGGAAAAGTGTGGTAGAAAAAGGTGCACAAGCAATCGGGATATAACTCCAGCCTTGGAAGGATTGTTTAGGAAAAGGCCATTCAAAAATTTGGGGGAGATTCACAAGGAGTGGACTGCTGCTGGAGTCATTGCTTCAAGAGCCACCACACACAGATGTATCCAGGACATGGAATGCGACACTTGAAGCCCTTGAGTGGCTTGACACATGACCAATAGACAACGACAGAAGCGTCTTTCCTGGGCCAAGGAGAAAAAAGAACTGGACTGGTGCTCAGTGGTCCAAGGTGTTGTTTTCAGATAAAAGTAAATTTTGCATTTCATTTGTGTGTTTGTTCATTTCATTCAGTGATGGTTTTGGGAGCCATGTCATCTGCTGGTGTAGGTCCACTGTTTTAATCAAGACCAAAATCGCGCAGCCATTTACCAGGAAATTTTAGAGCACTCATACTTTCCTCTGCTGAAAAGCTTTTTGGATTTGGAAATTTAATTCTCGAGCAGGACTTGGCACTTGTCCACACTGCCAAAAGTACCAAATGCCTGGTTTCAAACAAGAGTATCCCTTTTTCTTCATTGGCCAGCAAACTCGCCTGACTTTAACCCCATAGAGTATCTATGGGGTATTGTCAAGAGGAAGAGAGACACCAGACCCAACAATGCAGATGAGCTGAAGGCTGCTATCAAAGCAACGTGGGCTTCCATAACACCTCAGCAGTGCCACAGGCTGATCGCCTCCATGAAACGCCACATTGATGCAAAAGGAGTCCCGACCAATTATTGTGTTTATTTAATGAACATTCATTTCAGTAGGCCAACATTTTGAATTTTAAAATCACTTTTCAAGCTGGTGTTATAAAGTATTCTAAATTACTGAGATAATGACACTTGGTTTCGTTGGCTGTAAGCCATAATCATCAACATTAACAGAAATAAATACTTGAAATAAAACACTTTTTTGTAATGACTATATAATATGAATTTCACTTATTGTATTGAAGAACTGAATAAATGAACTTTTTGATGATATTCAAATTTTGGAAAAGCACCTGTATGCGCCAGAGACCAGCAGAGAGCACAGAACCTCACACACAAGTCCAGAGATGTCATCATCCCAGAGACCAGCAGAGGGCACCGCATGTCACACACACAAGTCCAGAGCGTGACTGTCAAGAACTGAGGGTGTGAGGTTGCCCCAGTTGTAGGGATTTGTTATTTCCCACCAGTTGTCACAACTTTATTATATATTCGTGGTCGTGTGTTATATAACCAACCCCCAACTTTTGTTTCCACCTTCAGTTCCGGTTTAGGAACTTGCAGCTCTCTGGCGCACCCCTTACTTCAGTCATCAGGGAACTACACCTAGGATAAGTAGTTGCCAGAAAGGCTGCCTTGTCGTGCACTGGCTATTGGGCAATCTGCAGTGAGGGCAGTATGTATATTCCCTGTCTCAGGGGGTAATACACACATAAAACCTCTGTTCCGTCACTGCCAGATTCTCCCAAATCCCCCAGAACACTTTGCTGCCACCAGCTCCTTGTTCTATATTCTTACCAATATCGGGTCGGAGCCCACCCAAAAGGTAGCGTAATTAGCGCAGAGGTCATGGTGGTACTTATAGAGCAAGGAAAAATGAAACTAGTACATTTATAGATTCACTCCAGAAAACATAAGCAGAATTTACAAAATTATAAAATATGTTACAAAAGAGACAGGATACAGTATAAACAGGCAATTACAAAATAAAATGGATTAAAATAACAACTTACACATCTCAATCAATGGAATGCATGTGAAGGAGGGGGGAGGGGAACCATCACAGAGTAACAGGTCAAAATGCACAGCTTCCCATAGCTGATTCCCCAGGCAAAAAGACAACTTCCTAATCTAGCATCCTAGTCTTATGCCTTTTCCTCGCTGACCTCACTGGGTGGGTGGGGCTAGAGAACGTACTCTCTTTTTGAAAGTTACTAAAAAACTTTTGCGGGCCATATCTCGGGATGCGAGTCTCACAGAGAGATGACAGGAGTATTATAGGTTTGCTAACAAATTTCTCTTTCCTTTAAGACCAATCATCATATGTCTATGTATTACTGGGAGGCAGATATCAGTTTCTCGGTTTCTGGTGATTGTGGAAGTCCAGAAAAAACAGCTTTGAATAGCTTGAATCATCCAGATTCCAAAAATAAAAAGTTTCCTGCCTCTTTATCCTGTATTATATTTGAGTTTGAATGAACAAAAAGGAGAGTTTAAATCCATGTACTAGGAGAACTGACCTTAACCAGTTAAGGTCATAAACAGATCTGTGTTTGCCAGGCATACCATGGCCTCACATTAGACCAGCGTGTAAAGCTGGAAGGGGGGCAAGTGGACACTCCAACAGAAGAAAAAAAAGGGCTATATACAGGTCTCTTCAG
>JARQOD010000935.1:0-38794 GCA_033576555.1 Oophaga sylvatica | reverse complement strand
CCAAAGCATATGGCTAAGGGGGGCCGGTTCCAGCTTAGGCCCCAAAATTTTTGAAGGGGAAGACCATCTGAGAGTACACTAGGGGAAAGCCCTTACCCTTGTCCCCCATCTTAGGGAAAAATTTTTCCCTCCTGTGACTGGCCCGGGGGGAAGGGTTGTAGAAAATTTGTGGGGCCACAAAACTTCGCCCATTTGGAACTACGGTTCCCCCCCTGTGCAGAGGCGTTTTTTTGGGGCTCCCTCTTTTTGCAAACTGTCTCCACCCCCGACGCACAGAGCGGCTTTAAAAAGCAAAAGCAGCAGCCCCCCTTTCGGCTGGAAGGGAGAACATTAGGTTGCACCTTTGGGGCTTGGTACCCCGCATTTTTACGCCCCCGGTTCAATGGTGTTGGGCTTTGTTTTTTGCCCTTTCGAGGGTGGGGGAGGGGTACCCCCAAAATAATCGACTGGGAGAAGGGGGCGATGGGCGGTCTTTTTCCCGGGCACTGCGCTTTAAATAAACCCCATGGGGGCTGAGACTCCCAACTGGCCAAGAAACGCTTTTCCCCTGCAAGAGGCGTATCCTCCTGCTCGAAACACCCCACCCTCGCTCTACTTTACGACAAACGTTGGTCCCCCCCCGGGGGGCGATGTCTTCCTCCTCCATTGATCCCCCTCACCTCCTCACAAATGGAAACCCTGCCCAGCCCTTTTTTAGGAAACCCCATTGCGCTGATGTCCAAAGGTTGGAATTTGTGACTTTCCCATCCTCCAAACCCCTTCCCAAAAAAACCCATTCCTTAAAGCTTGCATGTTTTTTTTAAGCAGGGAAAATAAGGGGGGGGGCAGCCCCGACTATTTAAAACTGCATCCCATCCGGCGTTGAATCATCAAACGCACGCCAAAAAAAAGGGGAATGTCCTTATAGGGCCCACTTAGTAGGTTTTAAATATGAAAGCGCAAAAATTTTTGGGTTTTTGCCCCCTGATGCAGCGTACTTTTCCCTTACTGTGGTGCTGCCAAACAACCGCCCAAACAATTTTAAAAAGTGGGGAAATTTCCAAACCTTTGGGTTTCGCACCCTATGATCAAGTTAAGGAAGGCGAAAAATTTCGTTGCGGCCCAAAGCGCGATTGGGGCCTGCGGGAACGTGCAAGTGGCGCACCTAGGCGGACCTTGTTTAAACAGGCATCAAAAACCGGAAAATCCCTCAAAAAAAAATTTTTTCGACCAATTAGCACATGTGCCGACATGGAAAATGATTTAGGTTTCCAAGGCCCAGAGCGCCACCAAAATTTTGGGATTTTCCCCCACAACCAACCTGGGGTGGGGGAAAATTTTTTGCAAAAAAACCCCCGTCCCTCCCTGCTTGAGGATTCCAGAGCTCCTTTCGCTGTGTGGCTTCGATTCCCCAAAGGAAAATTTTAAAAAAGGGGGCCCGTTGCTTTGGCCCGGCTTTTGCTCTATCGTCCCCAACAGGTAAGCGTTCAGGGGGGCCATGGGGGGAAACCGGGGGGGTCCGCACGATATTTAGGAAAGAGTGGAGAGGAAACAATGGGGACAGACTTTTTTCCTGCTCCTTGGAGTTGGAAAAAACCGCCCAACCACCCCGAAGATCTGTCCCCTCCACAACATTGCCCCAATGGGGGGGGGGGAAAGGTATCCCCCGGGCCCCGGGGTTTACGGGCCCACGCATCGGGGTCGGGGTGGACCTTCAACTGACGGGTTTAGTAGCGCATTTTTTAATTTTTTTCCCTCAACATGCTTTTTGCAGACCGGGCCCGGCTTGCCTCTGAAATAAAATCGCTGGGCACATTGTATTTGGGCCCCCCAAAAATTTTTTAATTTTTAGGAAACTGTCAGTCTCCCCCCCTTAATGACGCATTTCAAGGACAGGATTTTGCAATTCCAGCTTCAGGCCTGTGCTGGGGGAGGGTTTTTTCCTTTATGGCCGTCTTTTACCCCCCCCCTGTGCTCCCGAGGCTGTTTTTTTGGCCTGGTATGTGGGGAAAAGGGGAAACCCTTGCGTGGGGGGGGGGAATAACACGGGCCCGGAAACAGTGACGGGGGTTTTTCCCCATGGCGACCCTGTGGGAACCCGAACCACTTTTTGGAGCGGGGGGAAAAGGGGCCCCCAAACACGCCCTGAAGATGTAGGTGCTGTGTAGGTTGGCCTACATCTCCTTGGTTCTTTGTAATCACCCTCGTGCTTTGTCTGCACTTTTTCCCCAAAATTGGGGGTTTTTAAAAGGGTTACGAATTTCCCCCTTTTTTTTACTTTTTGACCCCCAAGTTTGCATTTGACATGCAAATATCATCTCAAGGTGAAAAAAAAGGACCCGCGTGAAAGTGGGGGAGCCCCCCCGTTTGGGGCTGTTGAAAGAGAATGCTAGGGAACGGGTCCCAAATGGAGGCAGGGAAAAAAAGATTGCACCCAACCTTCCCTATTTTTGGACCTTTTGGGGCAATTTTTCCCCCCCCTCAGGTGTACCCCCCCCTTTCCCCTTTTCCCCAAAGCCATGTTGGTCTTGGCCTCATCATCCCCCAACCCCTTTTTTCCCAACACCTGCTTTTGTTGGGGGTCGGGCCAGCCCTGCTAACAAAAAAGGGGACCGAGTCCATCATCATAATTCGTTTGCGTTTTTTTTGACCATGGGCACTGGCTCCCCCCCTTTAAAAATTAAGAAAAACCAGCTTTTTGGGGCATCACTGCTTTCTCCCTTTTTTAAAATTTCCAGAATGCTGTTTGGGGTGGGCCCCTGTTTGAAGCCAAAAATTTTCGAGAACGAAGCGGACTCGCGGGGCCCCTTTTTCGAGCTCTCTGACTGCCTGGAAATTTTTGGGGGGGGGTTTTTAAGAACAGGGGGGTTTTAAAACAGTGCTGGGCCTGAGAGGGGGGGGAAGCAATTAAAATCGATGTTTGGGGTTGGCATCCAACCAAAAAGGGGGTTAAAAATTTTTTTCTTCCCGCGCAGGGGGGAAAGCCGACTCCAAAAAGTGTGCAAAAAAGGAACGCTACGGGGAAAATGGTGGAGCTGTGCCCGGGGGTGCGGCAGCAGCCAAAAAAATCCCCCGTCCTCCCCCTGCTGAAACTTGGGGGCCCCACGCCCGTGCCTTACTCCCCCCTCCCTTCATCTTGTTGTTTGAAAAAAAAAGCAAAAATTTTAAAAAAGGGCCTAAGGGGGGTTTTATTCCTCAAGACGCGTGAACACGCAAACAACGTTCCTAGCTAAAAAAGGGCCCCCCTTTTTGTTACTTCTAGGGTTTGCCCCCCAAGATTGTATGGGATGGAAGCGCGTCACAAAAGATTCGTTTTTTTTAAAATAAAAGGGAGCCACCCAATAGAGAAAATAAAAAGGATGAGGCAGGACACACGCTCAGCAGACAAAAACCCCGGGCAGGGGTTTAAAAACTAATGGAGCGTAATCTGCACTCAAAAAAAAAAGCCACAGACTACAGTGAACACTGCAAAACAACTTTCAGTAGCGTGAAAGGCCCTTTGAAAAATTTCTATGTTTTTTTCAAAATTTTTTGGGTATACGGGGGGAAGCGCGCCCACCTAATAATTAATTTTTTTAAAATAAATGGAGCGGGCCCCAAAATTAAGAAAAATTTCAAGGATAGGCGTGCCCCACCTCAGCAAAAAAACCAGCATTTGGTTGAAGAACTAAGGAGCGTGATCGCACTAAAAAAAAAAAAAACCTAAAAAAACCCAAAGTAAACACTCCCCCAAAACGTTCATTTAGCGGGGGAAAGGGGGTTTCCTTTCTGTACTTCATGTTTGAAACCAATTTTTGTATGGGATGGAAGCGCGTCACCCCAAAAAATCACGTTTTTTTTAAATTAAATAGCTCCAACCAATTCCCAAAAAAAAAAAAAAAAAAAAGAGCCCGGGGGTGAAAAAGTGCAAAATCCCAAAAAAACGGGGGTGGTGCAGAGCAAATGCAGCGTCCCCTGAAACCTTTCCCCCAACCCCTTGCACGGGGGTTTTTAAAAAAACATTTGAAAAGGCAAAAGGAACTTTTACACAGGGGTTTTGGAAAAACGCCTGCCAAAAGCACGTACACAAAATGCAATCTCAACGTCCCTCGGGTAGCAACACCCTTTTTTCGCCCCCTAACTGGTTCACAGCACAGTGACGCAAAAAAGGGCGGGGCCCCTTTTTAATAGGCATTCTGACAATTTCGCAGCCAATCCCCCAGCCATTAGTTAAGATGACCCAGATTACGGATTGCCCACACTTCAAATTTTTCCTTTTTTTGGGGCGACAAAATCACAGTGCCTTCAAAAAAATTATGGGAACTTCCGTTTCCGGGTTAAAACGTTAGGAAAAATAGGGAACTAAGTGGGGGAATTCCGATACAGGAATATCGGCCGATACCCGATATTTTGGGGGTTTGGAATGCTCAAAAATATTTGGGGGGCCCAGGAGACGAAGAGACTCCCATCCCGACCCCCCTCTTTTTTAAAAACATTTTTTTTTGGGGAAAGGGGGAAAAGGGAAAAACCCGTTTTTCCCCTGGGGGCCCCAAATAACATTGGGGGTCACTCCATTAAGATAATTTTCTATTTTAAACCCCTTTTTTTTTTTTTTATTTAAAAATCTAAAATACATTTCCAATGCTGCAAAAAACATAGCAAAAATTGGCAGCCCTTTTCCCCCATTTTTCCCCATCTTTTTTCCCTAAAGTATAAAAAATTTTGTTTTGTTCCAAAAATTTAAAGAGTAATCGCTTTTTTTAAAAGTGAAAAAAAGGGGAGGTAAATAAAAGGGGGGTTTTTTGGAAATAAAATGGAGAGGGGGGGAAAAATCCTTTTAAAAACGCTCACTCCTTCCCAAAAACCCAAAAAAAAAGGTATTTATCCATTTTTATAACCCAATCAGCTTTAGTAAAGCTGTTTTTAAAGTTTGCTTCATGAAGATTAATACTTTGGGGGGTTTTTTTTATTCCTAATAGGTAAGAGAATCTGAACACCACAAAAGGGGAAAAAAAAGCCCCAAAACCTTCCACCTCACGGGTTGGTTTGAGATTTTTAAATCATTTTTTGTGGGTATTTTTTTAAAATTGCTCAGATGACCAAATCTATTTTAATTCTAATAAAATTTTAAACTTGAGCACTGGGAGATGAGTACGGGTAAAATTCTACGGAATTTTTTTTAAAAAGAACTGTGAACTTGTTGGAAAAAAATCTGAATGAGGCTCCCCTGGGGCGTATAAACAGGCCTCCTCCCCCCCCACGACGATGTAAATCAGGAGTCACGCTGGGCTGATATAAGGGCTGCCTTCCCAGATCCCCCGGTGATCAATTGTTGTTTCCGGTTTTTCTTTGGGAAAATCAGCTCGTGTCTTGTTTTGCGCTTCAAAAATATTTTCTGTTGTTTCTAGGGGGGTTTTTTTTTTTTTCCATTTTGTCTGCACCTTTGTGGGGTTCCCCGGGCCCCTCCTGGGGCCGTGTACCTTGTTTTTAGTAGCCATGTTTTTTTTTCAGTTGCCCTTTACCTGTTTTTGAGTGCTGGGGTTTTTTTTTTTCAACGAGACGTTTAGTGGTGGAGGACATGTGATCTCAGTTTTTTTGAAATCAAGTTTGGAAGTTTTGCTGGGTTTTGCTGAGTTGCAGATAGATCTGCCGCCGTCCATTTAGGCTTGTTGGCCCCACGTTTGCTCCTTATTTTCCCCCCGTGTTTGTGTTTCGTCTTGTCTAACCCCCTTTTATTGTTTGGGGGGCCTTTCCTTTGGGGCCTCTACTCGGGGCTTTTTAGTTTCCTTTTTCTGTCTTTGGGTGCAGCTAGCTCTGGCTGTGCCGAGGCTCTAGGATCAACCGTAGGGGACGTTCCAGGCTGCTTTAGTTTTTCGGATAGTTTAGGGCTGCAACCCCCCAGTTTTTCCAACCCTCAGGTGTTTTCCCGCCTTTGTTTTCAATGTTCCCCCCTTTTTTAAATAAACACAATTCCCCTTTTTTCGTTTGAATAAAAAACCCGTGCACCCTGTCCCCAAACCTTTTCTGCGTCAATGACAGAATCACATGGGTTTTCTTTTTTGCCTCCCCTCAATCAAAGAAATAGTTGGATGGGGTATTTCATTTTTTAATGTTTGGGCAATATAGGGGGCATTATACATGGAGAATAATAATGGGGCCCATCATACACTTGAGCAATAGATAGGGCCCTAATCATGGACTTTTTTATGGGGTTCATGATAGGGCCTAATACCCTGGAATTTTTTTTGGGGCCCCTTTTACATGGAGCATCATAAGGGGTCCTTTATATGGAGCATTATAAACCCCCCATACATGAGATCATCCAGGGGGGCCCACATTATGGAGCATCTTATGGGCCCATTATATAGGAGCATTATATGGGGCCCCTCTACACTGAGCATATCCATGGGGCCCATCTACACGGACATCAATGGGGCCCATTGTATAGGAGATTATATAGGCCCATCAACACGGGGGCATCTCCAGGGGGGCCCCTCATACAGGGCCTTTGGGGGGGCCCCGTTATTTTTCGGTAGCTGAGGAGTGCAGGAAAAAAGGAAAAAACCCAAGAGTTGAATATGAGATGCAGTCCCCTGCTAACCACCACAACTAGAGGGAGCGGGGGGCTTCCTACTTGGCCCCCACCCCTCGTCCCAGCCTGAGAAACAACTACACCCAAAGAAAAAAGGGGAAAACTATTCCCCCGGGCAGCCCCCAAAAACAAAGAAAGCCCCCAAACATTAATGGCGGTTAGACAAAAGAAATACTGACCAACAGAAAATAGTATGAGCAAAAGGGGCCCCCAAATACCAAAATAAAAAGGAGGGGAAGGCACTTACGCAACCCAAAAAACCCCCCAAAAAAAAGCACCAACTCTAAAATTTTCAAAAAACCTGAATCGCAAGCCCCTTTCCCCCAAAATTTTCTTGGTGACAAAATCAAAACAGCAGCCCCTAAAAAAAATGGAAAAAGCAATGTACAAACATCGGGGGGGAAACTAAAAGAGAGGAAAAAAAACCCCCGGAGGGGACCCTAAAGGCCCCCACAGTGTGCGGACAAAATGCAAAAAAAAAACACAAAAACAAAAAGAAAAAATGTCTTACTGTTAGCCGGAGATGAGACAGACACAGCAGGTAAAGGAAACAGGAACCCAAGATTGAACCAAACAATTGATCACCGGCAACCCTGATGGAAGGCGACTCCCTTTATAAAGACCGTCAGTAACACCGTTTTCCCAATCCTCAAATCTTCACGGGACAGTCCAGTACGCTTGAAAACCCCCAAGAGGGAGCCCTGCTCGAAATTATTTCAAGTATTTCCTACCCCCCCCTTGAGGAGGGTCAGAACCCTCACTTGACAAACCGGGTCGGTCAGGATGAGTTCTATGATAAGCAGGTGAGTCCTCCTAGATGGAAGCAAAACCCAAGAATTGTCTTCCTGACCATAACCTCCCACTTAACCAAATACTGGAGTTTCCGCTAGAAAAACGAAATTCAATATTTTTCAAGCAAAAACCTTTATTACCCTCACCAGAAAGGTCGGAGGCAAACATGGGAAACCACTGGCTCAACAAACCTCTTCAACAAGGAATTGGGGAAAACAGTTATGGATCTTAAATGTCCCTGGAAAAGGTAACGAAAAAACAGGATTAAAAAACTCAATGATCTTATAAGGTCCAATAAACCTAGGCTTAAACTTAGGAGATGCAATCTCATGGGGGATATTTTTGAGGACAACCAGACCAAGTCCCCACTTTAAACCGAGGACCATCAGTCCCTATGCCAGTTGGCAAACGGGGCCTTTCCTGAGAGAGGGAAAAACCTCTCCACTACCTGGTCCCAAATCTGTTGCTCCTCCACAACGAGTCAACACCCTGGACAGACGAAGCCTCCGCTGTCCTGAAAAAATCGAGGGGAAACCCAGAATTACAGAAAAACGGAGACATAAAAGGGAAAGGGTACCCTATTTTTAAGAGCAACTCAGCCAAAGCAAAAAAAAGACCCAGTCATCCTGACAGCAGACACAAAGCTCTTAGATAAGTCCCAATGTTGGTTTGTTCTCTCAGTTGAACCTTGGTCTGAGGATGAAACGCCGAGGAGAAAGACAATTGAACACCAAGTTTAGAACAAAAGGTCCTCCAAAATTGGAAAAAACTGGATCCTTGAAACAAAAAGTTTCAGGGAATGGTGTAAACGAACCACGGCTGAAGGAACAAAGGACCAATTCAAGGAGGAAGGCAACTTAGGTAATGGCAAAAGAGTATCATTTTGGAAAACCTATCACAAATCACCCAAGACGGTCATTCTCGGGAAAAACAGGGGGGTCGGAAAAAAAATCCAAGAGATATGGGTATGGTTTTTGGGGCACAGGCAATGGCAACAACAAACCACTAAGCGGAGAAAGGTTTGGAGCGAAGCAAGTCCCGCAATGCACAAATTCCCTGAAAATCACGAAAAAGGTAGGCCACCAAAAGGCCCGACTAACCAAGTCTCTGGTACCAAAAATTCCGGGATGCCCGGGGCCAAAAGGGCGGAACAATGAATTCAGACTCACATCTTTTTCCACTGTCCGGGACAAACAAATTTCCCAACGGCAGCGCTCGGGCCTATCCCCGACACCCCTCCAGACCAGTCTCAAATTGGGCGAGATGGGGGAAAGAACTACACCCCTTTTTCAAAAAACAGAAGGATCAGATAACCAGGAGAGTCCGCAAGGAAACTCCTCGAGAGGGAAACCGCCTTAACACTTAGGCCAGGAAAAAGGAAACCACAAAATTAAAACGTTGGAAAAACAAGGCCCACTGGCCTGTCTAGGATTAAGTCGCTTGGCGATTCCAGATAACCAGATTTTATGCCTTAGGACCACCACCTATTTTTTGGTCCCTCCCCAATTCTCCACTTTCAAAGCCCAAATTCATGGCCAATAAACTCCCGAATTTCCCATGTCATAATTTCGTTCAGTAGGAGAAAATTTTCGAGGAAAAAGCAAAGGGTTTTTTAGAGGTCCTGGATCTCTTTGGGACAAAACGGCACCTGCCCCAATTTAAGGCATCAACCTCCCCTAAATGGAGAGAAACATAGGCTGCCAAAGAACGGGGCGAAGTGAATCTCTGCTTTAAATTCCTGAAATGTAGAGACTGCCTAGGAGGCCAATTCACCCATCAGAACCCTTTTGGTCAAATCATTAATGGTTTAACAAAACCGAGAAATTACCAATAAATTTACGAAAAAATTGGCAAAACCCAAAAATCTTGAAGGCCTTTAATGAAGTAGGTTGGGCCCAATCACAGATGGGCCCGAACCTTGACCGGGTCCATTTCAATAACAGATGGGACAAAATGATCCAAAAATGAGTCCTCTGTACGCAAAAAGACACTTTGATCCCTTCACATACAGGCTTTTCCCCTCAAAATCTGGAAATACAGTTCGAACATGTTTCACAGAGAGTCCCAGTCATGGAAAAAATAAGATATCATCCAAATAAAAATCAGAAATTTATCCACAAAATCCCGAAAATGTATTCAAAAAGGACTGGAAGACAGAAGGAGCATTAGTGAGCCCAAAGGGCATCAACAAGGTACTCAAAATGCCCTTTAGGGGTATCAATGCCTCTTCCATTCATCCCCGTGCTAATTGGGAAAATTATATGCCCCCCTGAGGTCAAGTTGGTAACCAAGTACGTTTTTCACCCTGGAAAACAGGTCAGAATCAAGGGTAACGGATATTGATATTTCACTAAAATTGTTCAAAAGACGATAATCAATACCGGCCTTAATGACCATCCTTTTTGGCCACAAAGAAAAAACCGGCACCTAAGGGTGAAGAGGATGGGTTGATATGACCCTTCCCAATGCTTTCCTTGATAAAGACCGCTAAGCGCATGTTCGGTAAGACAAGTTAAAAAGGCGACCTTTGGGAATTACACCAGGCCTAATTCAATAGCGCAGTCATAGTCCTATTGGGGGGCAAGGTGCAGAATTTATTTCGCTAAACACTCAGAAAAATCTCAAAAAGTCAGGAACATCCTGAGCCGGGGGGGAGGCGAAAAAAGGAGTGTTGGTATTAACACATGCACCCCAACCTGGACAGACAAAGATTTCCAAACCAAAACAGGGTTTTAGACTGTAACCAAGGGAAAACGCGAAATTCATGCAGATTATACAGAACCAAAAATTTGAGCTCCCTGATGATCAGGTTCACCCTCATTATCACCTGAGTAAGAATGGGTTTATTCCAGCCAAAGGGTAGAACGATCCCCGTAAGGGAATAGATTCCCTGGGGTACAAGGGAAACCCACAACGTTAGCAAATCAAAATCCATCAGGTTAATAGCTGCTCCCGAATCAACGCAAGCCTGAGCAGAAAATGAGGACAGAGAGCATATCAGAGTAACAGTTAATAAAAACTTAGTCTGAACACTACCCAAGACAACTGAGCGTGCAAAACGTCTTCCCCGCTTAGGGCAGACTGAAATAGCATGAGAGGCATCACCACAGTAGAAACATAACCCATTGCGCTTTCGAAACTCATGACGCTGTGCCCCAGAAACCACTCTATCACACTGCATGGATTCAGAAGCAGGTTCACAAGGCAACACTATTCCACGCATACTTCTCCGCTCACGCAAACGTCTGTCAATTTGAATCGCTAATGACATAGAATCATTGAGACCAGAGGGGACAGGGAATCCCACCATAACATCCTTTACATTATCTGACAGACCCTTCCGAAAAAGGGCTGCCAAAGCGTCGTCATTCCATTTGGTCAGGACTGCCCATCTACGGAATCTCTGACAGTATAACTCAGCATCATCAAGCCCCTGATTTAATGCCAACAAGGCTTTTTCAGCTTGATCAGTGACATTAGGCTCATCGTACAATAACCCCAAGGCCTGAAAAAATGCATCAACATCACTCAAAACAGGATCCCCAGGTGTCAGGGAAAAAGCCCAATCCTGAGGATCGCCGCGCAGGAGAGAGATGACAATTTGAACCTGCTGCGCTGCGTTCCCTGAGGACTTAGATTTTAAGGCAAAAAACAATTTACAATTATTTTTGAAATTCAGAAACTTGGCTCGATCCCCCAAAAACAAATCTGGCATGGGAATCCTAGGTTCCACAACAGGCAACCTAGCAAGATAGGTAGCAATACTCCGAACCTCAGTGGCAAGCTGATCCACACGGCCAGACAACTGTGCAAACTCCATTGAGAGAAAAAATCCTCCGCAGCACCCAGAGATACAGAGGGAAAAAAAAAAAAAAATGCAACAAACAGAAAAATATCTCTGACAACTCTGACAACCTTTTTTCTTTCACAATATTTTTCCCTTCTGTGAGTACCATACAATTTTCAATTTTTGGGCCGGTGATACTGTTATGTTTCGGTAGCTGAGGAGTGCAGGTAAAAAAGGCAATACACCAGAGCAGTTGGAATCTATGAGATTGCAGTACCCTGACTAACCACCACAACTAGAGGCAGCCGTGGAGCGTTCCTACGTTGGTCCTAGACGCCTCGTCACAGCCTGAGAAACTAACTACACCTAAAGATAGAAAGAGGAAAGCTATCTGCCCCGGAGCAGATCCCCAAAGAACATAGAAAGCCCCCAAACATGTAATGGCGGTTAGACAAGAAGAAATACTGACACAGACAGAAAATAGTATGAGCAAAAGTTGGGGCCCAAACTACCTAAATAGAAAAGGATAGGAAGGGCACTTACTGCAATCCCAAAAAACCCTGAAAAGCACCAACTCTACTAATTTCAAAAACACCTGAGATCGCACGACCTCTACCACCTAAATTAGTTCTCTGGTGTAACAAAATCAAAACAGCAGCCACTGAAAAAACTGGAAAAAGCAAATGTACAAACATCAGTGGCTGAACTAAACTGAGAGGGCAAAAGCCCCCGGAGGGGACCCTGAAGGCCCCCACAGTAGTGCAGGACAAAATGCAAAAATCAAGCACAAAAACAAAAAGAAGAAAATGTCTTATCTGTTAGCAGGAGATGCAGACACGACACAGCAGGCTACAAAGGAAACAGGAATCAAGGATTGAGACCAGAACAATTGATCACCGGCAACCCTGATGGGAAGGCGACTCCCTTATATAAGACCAGTCAGTAACACCTGATTCCCAATCTTCACAATCTTCACTGGACAGTCCAGTACCGCTTGTAACCACCAGAGGGAGCCTCTGCGCAGAACTCATTTCAAATCCATTCACAACAGGGCCCATTATATATGGAGCATTATATAGGCCCATCATACACTGGAGCATTATAAATGGGGCCCATCATACACTGAAGCATCATATACGGGGCCCATTATACACTGGAGCATCATATGGGGCCCATTATATATGGAGCATTATATAGGCCCATCATACACTGGAGCATTATAAATGGGGCCCATCATACACTGGAGCATCATATACGGGGCCCATTATACACTGGAGCATCATCCATGGGGCCCATCATATACTAGAGCATCATATGGGGTTCATTATTTATGGGGCATCATATAGGGTATGGAGCATCATATGGAGCACATATGGGGCCTATTCTGTATGGAGCATTATATGGAGCCCATTCTGTATGGAGCAATATATGGGGCCCATCATATACTGTATGGCGCTTTATATGCGACTCATTATACTGTATGGAGCAATATATGGTTCTCATTATACTCTATGGGGACTGTCCTATACTGTATGGCAAATTATATGAGGACCATCGTATACTGGAGAATTATGTGGAGCTCATCATATACTGCATAGAACATTATATGGGACCAGTTATTTATGGAGCAATATATGGGACTCATTCTGTATGGCGCACTATGTGGTGGCCATAATACTGTATGGAGGAATATATTGTCCGGTTTTTGAGCTATTGTAGAATTTAAAATAGATATCACTCATGTAATGTAAGAAGTGAAGTATTTGGCATTGTACTATACCTATATTTCTCTGCCGTATCGGAGCATCATGAATTGTGGTATGTGTTAAAGGGGCCCACTGAGACTCTTTGGCCCGGGCCCATGAAAACCTGCAGCCAGCCCTGCTCCCCCCCACAACTTTAGCTAAATAACCCCCAGTTTTCAATGCGTTACTATTATTATAAATTAAATGAAGGTTGACAAGCTTAAGTAATAAGAATTGATGTCGTTGCATTGAAATGAGCACTGTTGGTGTGTTTACTGTCCTCCACTCCCTGCCGACTTTTCTTCCCCATTGTCTTGCATTGGGTTTCGTGTTTCAGTCAAACCATCGACTTTTTCCGATAGTTGGCCAATTTCGTTTGACTTGACTTTTGTGAAAGTGGGGTGGTCCGAAACCCGACTCAACCCTCCCGGAGGCAAAGTTGCATTTCTCTATTGATGATTAAGGCTTACAGCCAACGAAAACCCAAAAGTCATTATCTCAGTAAATTAGAATTAACAAAAAACACCTGCAAAGGCTTCCTAAGCATTTAGTCTGTTTCAGTAGCTCCACAATCATGGGGAGACTGCTGACTTGACAGATCTCCAGAAGGCAGTGATTGCCACACTCCGCAAGGAGAGAAAGGCACAAAAGGTCATTGCTATAGAAGCTGGCTGTTCACAGAGTGCTGTATCCAAGCATATTAATGGAAAGTTGAGTGGAAGGAAAAGTGTGGTAGAAAAAGGTGCACAAGCAATCGGGATAACTCCAGCCTTGGAAGGATTGTTAGGAAAAGGCCATTCAAAAATTTGGGGGAGATTCACAAGGAGTGGACTGCTGCTGGAGTCATTGCTTCAAGAGCCACCACACACAGATGTATCCAGGACATGGAATGCGACACTTGAAGCCCTTGAGTGGCTTGACACATGACCAATAGACAACGACAGAAGCGTCTTTCCTGGGCCAAGGAGAAAAAGAACTGGACTGGTGCTCAGTGGTCCAAGGTGTTGTTTTCAGATAAAAGTAAATTTTGCATTTCATTTGTGTGTTTGTTCATTTCATTCAGTGATGGTTTTGGGAGCCATGTCATCTGCTGGTGTAGGTCCACTGTGTTTAATCAAGACCAAAATCAGCGCAGCCATTTACCAGGAAATTTTAGAGCACTTCATACTTTCCTCTGCTGACAAGCTTTTGGAGTTGGAAATTTAATTCTCGAGCAGGACTTGGCACTTGTCCACACTGCCAAAAGTACCAATGCCTGGTTTACAAACAAGAGTATCCCTGTTCTTCATTGGCCAGCAAACTCGCCTGACTTTAACCCCATAGAGTATCTATGGGGTATTGTCAAGAGGAAGATGAGAGACACCAGACCCAACAATGCAGATGAGCTGAAGGCTGCTATCAAAGCAACGTGGGCTTCCATAACACCTCAGCAGTGCCACAGGCTGATCGCCTCCATGAAACGCCACATTGATGCAAAAGGAGTCCCGACCAATTATTGTGTTTATTTAATGAACATTCATTTCAGTAGGCCAACATTTTGAATTTTAAAATCACTTTTCAAGCTGGTGTTATAAAGTATTCTAAATTACTGAGATAATGACACTTGGGTTTTCGTTGGCTGTAAGCCATAATCATCAACATTAACAGAAATAAATACTTGAAATAAAACACTGTTTGTAATGACTATATAATATGAATTTCACTTATTGTATTGAAGAACTGAATAAATGAACTTTTTGATGATATTCAAATTTTGTGAAAAGCACCTGTATGCGCCAGAGACCAGCAGAGAGCACAGAACCTCACACACAAGTCCAGAGATGTCATCATCCCAGAGACCAGCAGAGGGCACCGCATGTCACACACACAAGTCCAGAGCGTGACTGTCAAGAACTGAGGGTGTGAGGTTGCCCCAGTTGTCAGGGATTTGTTATTTCCCACCAGTTGTCACAACTTTATTATATATTCGTGGTCGTGTGTTATATAACCACCCACAACTTTTGTTTCCACCTTCAGTTCCGGTTTAGGAACTTGCAGCTCTCTGGCGCACCCCTTACTCTCAGGTCAGTCAGGGAACTACACCTAGGATAAGTAGTTGCCAGAAAGGCTGCCTTGTCGTGCACTGGCTATTGGGCAATCTGCAGTGAGGGCAGTATGTATATTCCCTGTCTCAGGCGGGTAATACACACATAAAACCTCTGTTCCGTCACTGCCAGATTCTCCCAAATCCCCCAGAACACTTTGCTGCCACCAGCTCCTTGTTCTATATTCTTACCAATATCGGGTCAGGAGCCCACCCAAAAGGTAGCGTAATTAGCGCAGAGGTCATGGTGGTACATTTATAGAGCAAGGAAAAATGAAACTAGTACATTTATAGATTCACTCCAGAAAACATAAGCAGAATTTACAAAATTATAAAATATGTTACAAAAGAGACAGGATACAGTATAAACAGCAATTACAAAATAAAATGGATTAAAATAACAACTTACACATCTCAATCAATGGCATGCCATGTGAAGGAGGGGGGAGGGGAACCATCACAGAGTAACAGGTCAAAATGCACAGCTTCCCATAGCTGATTCCCCAGGCAAAAAGACAACTTCCTAATCTAGCATCCTAGTCTTATGCCTTTTCCTCGCTGACCTCACTGGGTGGGTGGAGCTAGAGAACGTACTCTCTTTTTGAAAGTTACTAAAAAACTTTTGCGGGCCATATCTCGGGATGCGAGTCTCACAGAGAGATGACAGGAGTATTATAGGTTTGCTAACAAATTTCTCTTTCCTTTAAGACCAATCATCATATGTCTATGTATTACTGGGAGGCAGATATCAGTTTCTCGGTTTCTGGTGATTGTGGAAGTCCAGAAAAACAGCTTTGAATAGCTTGAATCATCCAGATTCCAAAAATATAAGTTTCCTGCCTCTTTATCCTGTATTATATTTGAGTTTGAATGAACAAAGGAGAGTTTAAATCCATGTACTAGGAGAACTGACCTTAACCAGTTAAGGTCATAAACAGATCCTGTGTTGCCAGGCATACCATGGCCTCACATTAGACCAGCGTGTAAAGCTGGAGAGAGGGGGCAAGTGGACACTCCAACAGAAGAAAAGAGGGCTATATACAGGTCTCTTCAGACCTACAGATGACTACCCATTCCTGCTAATACATGTGGGGACATATGACACGGTCAGAAACTACTTGGAAACCATCTGCAGTGACTTTGAAAACTTAGGTAAGAAAGTGAAAGAACTGGGAGCGCAGGTGGTCTTCTTTTACATCCTTCCAGTGGATGGCCATGGAAACAAGGAGGTGGAATAAAATTCTGCAGGTGAACCACTGGCTATGTTGATGGTGCCGTCAGCAAGGATTTGGATTTCTGGATCACGGAGTGAATTACCTATATGATGGGGTGCACCTTATGAAGAATGGAAAACATGTATTTGGAAGTCGCCTTGCTACACTCATACGGAGAGCTTTAAACTACAGTAGAACAATGTGGGAAGGGAAGCAAAAAGGCCAGAAAAAGCCATACACCCGACAAATACTATTGAGAATTCTACTATTAGAAGTGGAAGGGAAGAACAAAGACAAAAAATCTAAATAATTGGAACTACTAACGCAGGAAAATAATTATGATGTCATTGGAATCACTGAAACTTGGTGGGATGATACACAAGGCTAGATACACAATACAAGACTAGAAGGATACAACTTATTTGCAAGAAACAGACATGATAAACGAGGAGGAGGTGTCGTATTGTATGTTAGAAAAGCATATATCTGCACAGATATTGAAGCTTCAGAGACTAGGAGTTCTGTGGAAACTGTTTGGGTAAGAATACAAGGACAGAACAATGGAATGGACACCATTGTAGGCATTTACTACAAGCCGCCTGTGCAAGCTGAAGATATGGATGAATTCTTTATGCATCAAATGGCCAAGTTCTCCAAAAAATATGACATGGTCGTCATTGGAGATTTCAACTATCCAGACATTTGTTGGGAATCTCTCTCAGGCAAAACTAACAGGTTAAGGAAATTCTTATCCGCTCTTGCTGACAACTTTATCTTCCAAAAGGTTGGGGAGATAACAAGGGGATCTGCTACCTTGGATCTAATCCTTATAAACAGGTAGGATATGGTTGAGGAGGTAAGAGGGGATGGGACCCTAGGAAGTAGCGACCATGCTACTTTAGAATTTTGGATAACTAGAGGAGGAAGACCTGTGAAGACTCAGACATCAAGGTTAGCCTAGTTTCACACTAGCGTTTGACAGACCTAAGCTCCGCCCCCGGTCACGCCTCCTTCTGATAGCTCCGCCTATGGGCGCATGACGCTGCATGCGACCTGCACACCCTATCTTTTGCATTGGGTTCGCAGGCCGTACGCAGGTCATGCGCAGATATACATTTGCCGGCGCCTGCGTCCTTTTGACGGTGCGCCGACCTGCGCCCAACGCACCGTGTTGCATTTTGGTGTGCTCGGCGCACTGTCAAAAGGATGCAGGCGCCGGAAAACGTAACCTGCGCACGGCCTACGTACGGCCTGCGAACCCAATGCTAAAGATAGGGTGCGCAGGTCGCATGCAGCGTCATGCGCCCATAGGCGGAGCTATTTGGAGGAGGTACGGCTAGGGGCAGAGCTTAGCGGCGGCCGTGCGCAGACCGATGCAGGTCAGTCAAACGCTAGTGTGAAACTAGCCTTAGATTTCAGAAAGGTAGATTTTAAGGGACTCAGAAAGAGAATTGGAGGAATCCAATGGCTGGATATCCTTAAGGACAAAAATGTCCAGGAAGGATGGGAAATCGTGAAAAATGAGATTCTTAAAGCACAATCGTTAACAATTCCGAAAAGAGGGAAAGAATAGGAAGCATTTAAGGAAACTAAGATGGATGAACACAGAACTTAAAACACATGCTAAAAAGGAAGAATGAAATGTTTATCAAATGGAAAGAGGGAGGCATATCTAAAGAAGGATATAATGCTGTCTGCAGAACCTGCAGGGCACAAATCAGATTATCTAAAGCTGACAATGAATTAAGGCTTGCAAGAGATGTCAAAAGCAACAAAAAAAGGTTTTGGGGATATGTCAAAAGTAAAAGAAAAGTCAAAGATGCTATAGGATTTTTACAGGATGAAAATTATGACATGGTAAGACAGGATGTTGAGAAGGCCAAACTTTCAAATTCCTATTTTGCATCTGTTTTCTCTCAGAAAGGAAATGTAACATCAACTGATCTTCACTGTCCTATTAAGGGAATAGAAGGATCCAGGATATCTATAAACAGAAAAATTGTGAGGAAATACTTAGCTAACCTAAATGAATTCAAGTCTACAGGCCCAGATGAATTACACCCCAGAGTACTGAAGGAGATAGCAGAAAACATTTTTGAACCACTCTCCATAATCTTTGAAAATTCTTGGAGAACAGGAGAAGTCACAGAAGACTGGAGAAAAGCAAATGTTGTTCCTATCTTCAAAAAGGGGAAGAAGGTGGACCCAGGGAACCATAGGCCAGTGAGCCTGACTTCTATACCAGGAAAGCTCTTTGAACAAATTATTAAACAACATGTATGTAAGTACCTGGATAAGAATGAAGGGATTAAACAGAGTCAGCATGGGTTTGTAACTAATAAATCATGTCAGACTAACTTAATTTCCCTTTATGACAGAATCACTGACTGGGTGGATCAGGGAAATGCTGTAGATATAGTATATCTTGACTTCAGCAAAGCATTTGACAAAGTATCTCACACAATCCTTATTGAAAAAATGACTAAGTATGGAATGGACAAGGCATCTGTTAGGTGGATTCATAACTGGCTTAGTGATCGGACCCAAAGAGTGCCCGTAAATGGCTGTACATCCAGTTGGAAGAATGTCTCAAGTGGGGAACCACAGGGCTCTATTCTGTGCCCTGTATTGTTCAACATCTTTATCAATGATTTAGATGAAGGAATTGAAGGTAAACTGATTAAATTTGCTGATGACACAAAGCTAGGAGGGATAGCTAATACTAGAAAGAGAGAGGATTCAAAAAGATAGAAATAAACTGGAGCAGTGGGCTGCAACTAACAGAATGGTTTTTAACATGGAAAAATGCAAAGTACTACATCTGGGCAATAAAAATGAAAAAAAGCATATACCAAATGGGAGGAATAGAGCTAAGCAACAGCACATGTGAAAAAGACTTGGGAATACTAATAGATCACAGACTGAACATGAGTCAACAGTGTGATGCAGCAGCAAAAAGGCAAATACAATTCTAGGATGTATTAACAGAAGCATACAGTCTAGATCACGTGAAGTGATTATCCCCCTCCACACCTCTTTGGTCAGACCTCATCTGGAATACTGTGTTCAGTATTAGGCACCACATTTTAAAAAAGATAACAACAAACTGGAGCAAGTTAATTTTTTGAGCGACCAGAATGGTGACCGGTCTGCAAACCATGTCCTATGAGGAACGGTTGCAGGATTTGGGAATATTTAGCTTGCAAAAGAGAAGACTGAGAGGAGACTTAATAGCTGTCTACAAATATCTCAAGGGCTATCACATTGTAGAATGATCATCTTTATTCTCATTTGCACAAGGAAAGACTAGAAGCAATGGGATGAAACTAAATGGGAGGAGACACAAATTAGATATTAGAAAAAACTTTGACAGTTAGGGTGATCAATGAGAGGAAAAGGCTGCCACGAGAGGTGTTGATCTCTCCTTCAATAGAAGTCTTCAAACAGAGGCTGGACAGATATCTGTCTGGGATGATTTAGTGAATCCTGCTTTGAGCAGGGGTTGGACCAGAAGGTCCCTTACAACTCTACTATTCTATGATTCTGTGAGCTTTACACTGCACAAACCTAGTGGGGGAGGGGCAGCGTGTCATTCAAAAACCAAGGAGCTGCAGCCAATAGTTCTGTATGTGTAATCGAAATCATGGAAAATGATTCATATTTTCCTGACAGTGACGACATCATCCCAGAGACCAGCAGAGGGTGCCAAACCTCATACACATGTCCATACACATCATCATCCCAGAGACCAGCAAAGAGGGGGGGGTCGCAACTCACACACAAGTACAGAGATGTCATAACCCCAGAGACCAGCAGAGGGCGCCACACCTCAAACACAAGTCCAGAGACGTCATCATCCTGGTGACCAGCAGAGGGCGACGCACCTCACACACAAGTCCAGAGACGTCACCACCAAGGAAACCAGCAGATGGCACCACACCTCACACACAAGTCTAGAGACATCATAATCCCAGAGACCGAGTAATGTTCAATCACCGCACACTCTTGATAGATGCTTGTGAGAATTTTATTGCACAGATATAGATGCAGCAGTAACACAATTCATGAATAAGGAATTGGTGCAGGGATAGAGAAAATGGTGAGGGGAAAAGAACATAACGTTTAGTCCCTCATAGGGTCTTATTCATATAGTCGCTGTAAAAGAAAAAACAAGGTATGAGACATCAATTCCATAATAAAATTACAAACAAAAAACAGATAAATAAAATACAAGTATACACATGACAAAAACAACAAGCTTACAAGATTACAAGAAACAAAATAATGATAATTCAAAGCATAATTATAGTCATGCATAGGTCTGGAATAAGTCACATATAGGTCTGGAATAAGCCATCAAATAACATCCCAAGGCAAAAAAAGGCAATCCTTTAGAGTAGGCCTGGGCAAACTGCGGCCCGCGGGCCACATCCGCCCCCTGAGTGTTTCTTTGCGGGCCTGCTGACAGTCAAAGGGCCGGAGAAGGACTGATTTATGATTCTGAACTTTCTCAGAAGTGATTGTAGCCCCGCCCCCATCCTCTAATTGGTGGATGCGGGGCTGCTCAGTTCCTGGCTTGCAGAGTGGTGGTGAAACCTGTGCAGGAGGCAGAGCGGTCAGGACAGGACAGGAGGAGGGAAGCACTGACTGCAACACCCATCTGCTGTAGATAATGGGCAAGCAGCTTCTAAAGCCCCCGTCTCACACAGCGATCTTGCTAGCGAGATCGCTGCTGAGTCACTAGTTTTGTGACGCAGCAGCGAGATCACCAGCGATATCGCTGTGTGTGACATTCAGCGACGATCAGCCCCTTGCCGGGTATTGCTGATCGTTGCTGAAATGTCAGGACATTTTTTTGATCGCTGGTCTCCCCGCTGACAGGCACGCATCGCTGCGTGTGACAGGCGGGAGACCAGCGATCCGCTGGTAACCAAGGTACACAGCGGGTTTCCAGGCGCGGGGCTGTGCCTAGAAACCCGCTGTGTACCTTGGACACCAGCTCCCTGAAGCAGGGAGCTGGTAACCAAGGTACACAGCGGGTTTCCAGGCACTGCGCAGCGCCTGGAAACCCGATGTGTACCTTGGTTACCAGCTCCCTGCATCAGGGCGCTGGTATCCAAGGTACACTGCGGGTAACTAAGCGATGATACCAGCAGTGTCGCTTGTACTGATCGCTGCCTGAGCTGCCTGTTTGGCAGCTCAGCAGCGATAATGTAGCGATACACCAGCGATCCTGATCGTTGTCGGGATCGCTGGTGTATCGCTATGTGAGACCCAGCCTTAAGAGGAGCCCAGATACAACCTGGGAGGCAGCATCCTGTGTCTCCTGTGCCGAGTAGGTGACATCACCTGCACTGCCTCAGTTCACACCGTGGAATGAAAGTTGTGGGACTGCAGTTTATGTTCATGGAAAGCAGCTAATTAGTAGCCACTGCATCTCCCTGTATAGTCCTGGCAGCTGATAGGAGATTAACACTTGGGCTGAGTATTCCTTCTGAATACAGGGTCCAGCAGTGAAGTACCCCCTCTCCCCCCACTACATGCAGCCTGCAGATGGGATATTCTGTGTGCTCCCCAAACTGCTCTTCTGCCCACCATGTACTCTGCTGCCTCCTTATCTCTGTATGTGAGAGTTAACCCTTACCTCACTCTTTGCTCCCAGCTTGAATTGTATGTCCTGTGCCGGAGAGGTAAGGGTTAAGTCCTCCCTAGTGCTCCCCCTGTGATCTGTGGCTTATCACATCCACTCCATGGCTGGGTTCACATTGCGTTAGGGCAGTCCGTTCAATGCATGCATTAAACGGACTGCGCTAAAGCAACTGCCGTTTTTTGATCGCGTCATGAGATCACGCTTGAGCAGATGCTCCATCTGCGGTAGCAGTGACGGACCCTCGAACGCTGCAGACCGCGTCCGAGGGTCCGTCACAGCATGACAGCACATCTGCTGATGTGTGCGCCGCAGTGCACAGTATTTGGGGCCCGATGACGCACAGCACTTTTTTTTTTTTTATTATTTTATTATTGAAAGCGGCAATACGTTTCCCCGGCAGGATGGAGACACACAGGGGCAGAATGGAGACAAGGGGCAGATGGGAGACACACAGGGGCAGAATGGAGACAGGGCAGATTGGAGACACACAGGGGCAGAATGGAGACACACAGGGGCAGAATGGAGACACGGGGGCAGGAAGGAAACACGGGGCAGAATGGAAACACACAGGGGCAGATTGGAGACACACAGGGGCAGATTGGAGACACACAGGGGCAGTGTGAAGATAACGTGTTAACCTCCATTCCTTATACTTTTCTAGAACTTTCCACACAGAGAACTACTACCCCCATTGTGTTTAGCAGCACAGAGCCAAACCACACCCCTCTTCCCCTTCTCCCCCCCTTGTGCCTACAGCCTCTCTCCAGCTCACACCAGTGTAACCTGAACTACTAGTCTTTGATTTCCCGCCTCCCAGCAGGAGGGCCCCTTTGACTCCAAAACATGTGCTTTTTCTCTCATAGACAATAATGGGAATTCATTAATTCGGTTATAAAACGCTGCGAGTTTATAATAGAAACACAAAAGTTACAGTCTGCAACATGCTCCTATCAGGCTTCGCTACAGTGGTTCTGGCCAAGTCCTAGCCCCAACAGAACCAGAGAAATAGATTTCTCTGGAGCAGAGTGGAATAACTAATCCGAGTTTGAACTCATTAGAACACTAATTTCAGAATAAGGTGCATGATGGTTCTGCTGAGATTCTGCTAGGTTCTCAAGTCGAGTTATGGTCGTTATAAGTTTTCAGAACCAAAATTCCAACTTACAGGCAAGGGGAGGACCCTGGTAACTCAGCCCCTTTAACGATGTCAAGGCCAGAGGTCTATAAGGCAGGGTCAGGTAATTTTGCCTCAGTTTGGTCCTGGACACCAGATGCAGAGCACGTATGTGATGCATTGCGACATATCACCCATCCCCCAACGCATGTCTTGCCTGCAATGATCTAAGAACTGCAAGTTGATCTATTCCTTATGATAACCCCTTTTATTTTGTAACCGTATTGCACATATTCTTTTAATTGTCTAATTTTTGTAAAACCTTTTTTAAATCTTTATAAACACTGCCTAATTTTTTTGGAGTAAAAATATAAAATTACTAGTTCGTTTCTCTATGCGCTATAACGGATTTGCACGTGCCTGACGTATACTACGCTACTAAATTGGGGTAGCCTCTGCCCCACATTCTAGACCCAGAGGCTGGTGGCTGCTAGCGAGTGTGTTTGTGCTGGGCTTTCGGGTATCGCTGGCAGTGACGGAGCGGGTTTTATAAGCGTATTATCTCATTTTAAAAGTACAGTTAGAAACCAATATGTGCATATGCACTTTATTTATTGCATGCTGACCATAGGCAGCGCTGGCTTCTCCCCTTTTTTACTTGATGTTGGTTTGTGGCTGATCACCACTTGTTGCCGTGCGCCCTGGGTTATGCACGCCATTCTATCTGTCCTTTTTTTTGTGATTGATCTAGGCTGCTGTACACACATACAGCAGCCCTGCCCTGCCCTAGGCTCTATTTGATTGTGCAACTGTGTCTGGGCCTGTTTCACCCTTCATCTGTGGTTGCTGGTTGAGCAGTTTGGAGGTCAGATCCAAAATGTCCATCTCTGGACCTGGTCGGCCTTTACCTGCGCTTGCCTTACTGGTGCCATGGGAGTGATTCGGCAACTCTTCAGGTACTTTTGCATTTTTTTGCAGTCTTGCTTTTAATATATTTAGGAGGCTGTAATGGCACAGCGAATAAAAAACGTAGAGTAGGACTGCCCCATATGAGAATGCCTTGTCATGGCGGGGTGGCTCAAAGAATTGATAAATTTTTTGCTAAATGTCTCATTTTAAAAGTACAGTTAGAAACCAATATGTGCATATGCACTTTATTTATTGCATGCTGACCATAGGCAGCGCTGGCTTCTCCCCTTTTTTACTTGATGTTGGTTTGTGGCTGATCACCACTTGTTGCCGTGCGCCCTGGGTTATGCACGCCATTCTATCTGTCTTTTTTTTTGTGATTGATCTAGGCTGCTGTACACACATACAGCAGCCCTGCCCTGCCCTAGGCTCTATTTGATTGTGCAACTGTGTCTGGGCCTGTTTCACCCTTCATCTGTGGTTGCTGGTTGAGCAGTTTGGAGGTCAGATCCAAAATGTCCATCTCTGGACCTGGTCGGCCTTTACCTGCGCTTGCCTTACTGGTGCCATGGGAGTGATTCGGCAACGCTTCAGGTACTTTTGCATTTTTTTGCAGTCTTGCTTTTAATATATTTAGGAGGCTGTAATGGCACAGTGAATAAAAAACGTAGAGTAGGACTGCCCCATATGAGAATGCCTTGTCATGGCGGGGTGGCTCAAAGAATTGATAAATTTTTTGCTAAATGTCTCATTTTAAAAGTACAGTTAGAAACCAATATGTGCATATGCACTTTATTTATTGCATGCTGACCATAGGCAGCGCTGGCTTCTCCCCTTTTTTACTTGATGTTGGTTTGTGGCTGACTAACACTTGTTGTTGTTAACGCTGGGTTATGCACGCCATTCTATTTGTCCATATTTTTTTTTTTTGTGATTGACCTAGGTGTTGTGAATGTGCTAGAAATGAATTCTGAGCAGAAGCTCCCTCTGGTGGTTACAAACAGTACTGAACTATCCAATGAAGATTGTGAAGATTGGCGATCAGGTGTTACTGACTGGTCTTATATAAGGGAGGTTCCCTCCCATCAGGGTTGCCGGTGATCAATTGTTCTGGTCTCATCTTTGATTCCTGTTCACTTTGTAGCTTGCTGTTTCGTGCCTGCATCTTCTGCTAACAGATAAGACATTTTCTTCTTTTAGTTTTTTGTGCTTGCTTTTTGCATTTTGTCCTGCACTTCTGTGGGGGTCTGCCGGGTCCCCTCCGGGGGCTTGTGCTCCTCTCAGTTTAGTTCAGCTACTGTTGTTTGTTCATTTGCCTTTTCCAGTTTTTTCAGTGGCTGCTGTTTAGTTTTTGTTACACCAGAGAACTAATTTAGGTGGTAGAGGTCGTGTGATCTCAGGTGTTTTTGTAATTAGTAGAGTTGGTACTTTTCAGGGTTTTTTGGGATTGCAGTAAGTGACCTTCCAATCCTTTTCTATTTAGGAAGTTTGGGCCCCAACGTTTGCTCATACTATTTTCTGTCTGTGTCTGTATCTCCTCTTGTCTAACCGCCATTACATGTTTGGGGCTTTCTATGTTCTTTGGGGATCTGCTCCGGGGCAGATAGTTTTCCTCTTTCTGTCTTTAGGTGTAGTTAGCTTCTCAGGCTGTGACGAGGCGTCTAGGACCAATGTAGGTACGCTCCACGGCTGCCTTTAGTTGTGGTGGTTAGTCAGGGTACTGCAATCCCATAGATTCCAACCTCTCTGGTGTATTTCCTTTTTTGCTTGCTCTCCTCAGCTACCAAATCATAACAGTATCACCGGCCCAAAAACTGATATTTGTATGGTATTCACAGAAGGGAAAAATAGTGTTAAAGAAAGAAGATTGTCAGAGTTGTCAGAGATTTTTTTTTTTTTCCCTCTGTATCTCTGGGTGCTGAGGAGTGAGGAGGATTTTTTTTTCTCTCAATGGAGTTTGCACAGTTGTCTGGCCGTGTGGATCAGCTTGCCACTGAAGTTCGGAGTATTGCTACCTATCTTGCTAGGTTGCCTGTTGTGGAACCTAGGATTCCCATGCCAGATTTGTTTTTAGGGGATCAAGCTAAATTTCTGAATTTCAAAAATAACTGTAAGTTGTTTTTTGCCTTGAAATCTAAGTCCTCAGGGAACGCAGCACAGCAGGTTCAAATTATCATCTCTCTCCTGCGCGGCAATCCTCAGGATTGGGCTTTTTCCCTGACACCTGGGGATCCTGTTTTGAGTAATGTTGATGCATTTTTTCAGGCTCTGGGGTTATTGTACGATGAGCCTAATGTCACTGATCAAGCTGAAAAAGCCTAGTTGGCATTAAATCAGGGGCTTGAGGACGCTGAGTTATACTGTCAGAGATTCCGAAGGTGGGCAGTCCTGACCAAATGGAATGACGATGCTTTGGCAGCCCTTTTTCGGAAGGGTCTGTCAGAGAATGTAAAGGATGTTATGGTGGGATTCCCTGTCCCCTCTGGTCTCAATGATTCTATGTCATTAGCGATTCAAATTGACAGACGTTTGCGCGAGCGTAGAGGTATGCGTGGAATAGTGTTGCCTTGTGAACCAGCTTCTGAACCCATGCAGTGTGATAGAGTGGCTTCTGGGGCACAGCGTCATGAGTTTCGAAAACGCAATGGGTTATGTTTCTACTGTGGTGATGCCTCTCATGCTATTTCAGTCTGCCCTAAGCAGGGAAGACATTTTGCACGCTCAGTTGTCTTGGGTAGTGTTCAGACTAAATTTTTGTTGACTGTTACCCTGATTTGCTCCCTGTCCACATTTTATGCTCAGGCTTTCGTTGATTCGGGAGCAGCTATTAACCTGATGGATTTTGATTTTGCTAAACGTTGTGGGTTTCCCTTGATACCCCTACGGAAGTCTATTCCCCTACTGGGATCGATTCTACCCCTTTGGCTGAGAATAAACCTCAGTTCTCTACTCAGGTGATAATGAGGGTTGAACCTGATCATCAGGAGAGTTGCAAATTTTTGGTGCTGTATAATCTGCATGACATTATCGTACTGGGTTTCCCTTGGTTACAGTCTCATAATCCTGTTTTGGATTGGAAATCTGTGTCTGTAACCAGTTGGGGCTGCCAATGTGTTAATACCAACACTCCTGTTTTTTCTGCCTCCCCCCAGGCGCAGGATGTTCCTGACTTTTTGACTGATTTTTCTGATGTGTTTAGCGAAAGTAAATCTGCATCCTTGCCCCCCCATAGGAGCTATGACTGCGCCATTGAATTAGTGCCTGGTAGTAAATTCCCTAAAGGTCGCCTTTTTAACTTGTCTGTACCTGAACATGACGCTATGCGGTCTTATATCAAGGAGTCATTGGAGAAGGGTCATATCAGACCATCCTCTTCACCCTTGGGTGCCGGTTTATTCTTTGTGGCCAAAAAGGATGGTTCATTAAGGCCGTGTATTGATTATCGTCTCTTGAACAATATCACTGTGAAATATCAATATCCGTTACCCTTGATTTCTGACCTGTTTTCCAGGGTGAAAAGTGCTACTTGGTTTACCAAGCTTGACCTCAGGGGGGCATATAACCTTATTCGCATTAAGCACGGGGATGAATGGAAGACGGCATTTAATACCCCAGAGGGGCATTTTGAGTACCTAGTGATGCCCTTTGGGCTCACTAATGCTCCTTCTGTCTTCCAGTCCTTCATGAATGACATTTTCAGGGATTTTGTGGATAAATTTCTGATTGTTTATTTGGATGATATCTTGATTTTTTCCAATGACTGGGACTCTCATGTGAAACATGTTCGGACTGTGTTCCAGATTTTGAGAGAGAATGCTCTGTATGTGAAGGGATCAAAGTGTCTTTTTGGCGTACAGAGGATCTCATTTCTGGGTTTCATTTTGTCCCCATCTGTTATTGAAATGGACCCGGTCAAGGTTCAGGCCATCTGTGATTGGGTCCAACCTACTTCATTAAAGGCTCTTCAAAGATTCTTGGGTTTTGCCAATTTTTATCGTAAATTTATTGGTAATTTCTCTGTTATTGTTAAACCATTGACTGATTTGACCAAGAAGGGTTCTGATGTGGTGAATTGGCCTCCTGAGGCGGTCTCTGCGTTTCAGGAACTTAAGCAGAGATTCACTTCTGCTCCTGTTCTACGGCAGCCTGATGTTTCTCTGCTATTTCAGGTGGAAGTTGATGCCTCTGAAATTGGGGCAGGTGCCGTTTTGTCCCAAAGAGATCTAGAGACCTCTAAAAGTAACCCTTGTGCCTTTTTCTCTCGAAAATTTTCTCCAACTGAACGTAATTATGACGTGGGCAATCGGGAGTTATTGGCCATGAAGTGGGCTTTTGAAGAGTGGAGACATTGGCTGGAGGGAGCCAAACATCAGGTGGTGGTCCTCACGGACCATAAGAATCTGGTTTATCTGGAATCAGCCAAGCGACTTAATCCTAGACAGGCCAGGTGGGCCTTGTTTTTCACACGTTTTAATTTTGTGGTTTCCTTTCTTCCTGGCACTAAGAATGTTAAGACGGATGCCCTCTCGAGGAGTTTCCTTGCGGACTCTCCTGAGTTATCTGATCCTGCTGTTATTTTGAAAGAGGGTGTAGTTCTTTCCGCCATCTCGCCCAATTTGAGACTGGCTCTGGAAGGGTGTCAGGAGGATAAACCCGAGCGCTGCCCTATTGGGAAATTGTTTGTCCCAGACCGATGGAAAAAGAGTGTGATGTCTGAGATTCATTGTTCCGCGTTGGCCGGTCATCCCGGAATTTTTGGTACCAGAGACTTGGTTAGTCGGTCCTTTTGGTGGCCTACTTTGTCTCGTGACGTCAGGGAATTTGTGCAGTCCTGCGGGACTTGCTCTCGCTCCAAGCCTTGCTCTCGCTCTAGTGGTTTGTTGAAGCCATTGCCTGTGCCCAAGAGACCATGGACCCATATCTCTATGGATTTCATTTCCGACCTCCCTGTATCTCAGAGAATGACCGTTATCTTGGTGATTTGTGATAGGTTTTCCAAAATGATACATCTTGTGCCATTACCTAAGTTGGCTTCCTCCTCTGAATTGGTGCCTTTGTTCCTTCAGTACGTGGTTCGGTTACACGGCATTCCTGAGAACATTGTGTCTGACAGAGGAGTCCAGTTTGTTTCCAGATTTTGGAGGACTTTTTGTTCTAAACTTGGTGTTCAATTGTCTTTCTCCTCGGCTTTTCATCCTCAGACCAATGGACAAACTGAGAGAACAAACCAGACATTGGAGACTTATCTGAGATGCTTTGTGTCTGCTGATCAGGATGACTGGGTCTCTTTTTTGCCTTTGGCTGAGCTTGCTCTTAATAATAGGGCTAGCTCTGCCACTTTGATGTCTCCATTTTTCTGCAATTTTGGGTTTCACCCTCGATTTTCTTCAGGACAGACAGAGGCTTCTGTCTGTCCAGGTGTTGACTCTGTTGTGGAGCGTATGCAACAGATTTGGGACCAGGTAGTGGAGAGGTTGTCCCTCTCTCAGGAGAGGGCCCAGCAGTTTGCCAACCGGCATAGGACTGATGGTCCTCGGTTTGAAGTGGGGGACTTGGTCTGGTTGTCCTCAAGAAATATCCCTATGAGAGTTGCATCTCCTAAGTTTAAGCCTAGGTTCATTGGACCTTATAAGATCATGGAGATTCTTAATCCTGTTTCCTTTCGTTTACTTCTTCCAGGGACATTTAAGATCCATAACGTGTTCCACAAGTCCTTATTGAAGAGGTTTGTCGAGCCAGTGGTTCCTATGGCTGTGCCTCCTGACCCTGTTTTGGTTGAGGGCAATCTGGAGTATGTGGTTGAGAAAATATTGAACTCTCGTTTTTCTAGACGGAAACTCCAGTATTTGGTTAAGTGGAGAGGTTATGGTCAGGAGGACAATTCTTGGGTGTTTGCTTCGGACATCCATGCTAGGAGACTCATCCGTGCGTATCACAGAGCTCATCCTGACCGACCTGGTTGCTCAAATGAGGGTTCGGTGACCCCTCCTCAAGGGGGGGTACTGTTGTGAATTTGCTAGAAATGAATTCTGAGCAGAAGCTCCCTCTGGTGGTTACAAACAGTACTGAACTATCCAATGAAGATTGTGAAGATTGGCGATCAGGTGTTACTGACTGGTCTTATATAAGGGAGGTTCCCTCCCATCAGGGTTGCCGGTGATCAATTGTTCTGGTCTCATCTTTGATTCCTGTTCACTTTGTAGCTTGCTGTTTCGTGCTTGCATCTTCTGCTAACAGATAAGACATTTTCTTCTTTTAGTTTTTTGTGCTTGCTTTTTGCATTTTGTCCTGCACTTCTGTGGGGGTCTGCCGGGTCCCCTCCGGGGCTTGTGCTCCTATCAGTTTAGTTCAGCCACTGTTGTTTGTTCATTTGCCTTTTCCAGTTTTTTCAGTGGCTGCTGTTTAGTTTTTGTTACACCAGAGAACTAATTTAGGTGGTAGAGGTCGTGTGATCTCAGGTGTTTTTGTAATTAGTAGAGTTGGTACTTTTCAGGGTTTTTTGGGATTGCAGTAAGTGACCTTCCTATCCTTTTCTATTTAGGAAGTTTGGGCCCCAACGTTTGCTCATACTATTTTCTGTCTGTGTCTGTATCTCCTCTTGTCTAACCGCCATTACATGTTTGGGGGCTTTCTATGTTCTTTGTGGATCTGCTCCGGGGCAGATAGTTTTCCTCTTTCTGTCTTTAGGTGTAGTTAGCTTCTCAGGCTGTGACGAGGCGTCTAGGACCAACGTAGGTACGCTCCACGGCTGCCTTTAGTTGTGGTGGTTAGTCAGGGTACTGCAATCCCATAGATTTCAACCTCTCTGGTGTATTTCCTTTTTTGCTTGCTCTCCTCAGCTACCAAATCATAACACCTAGGCTGCTGTACACACATACAGCAGCCCTGCCCTGCCCTAGGCTCTCTTTGATTGTGCACCTGTGTCTGGGCCTGTTTCACCCTTCATCTGTGGTTGCTGGTTTGGCAGTGTGGAGGTCAGATCCAAAATGTCCATCTCTGGACCTGGTCGGCCTTTACCTGTGCTTGCCTTACTGGCGCCATGCACGGTCGGCGTCAGCACCCGGCATACCCGGGCAAGCGCCGGGGCCCTGAGCAGGCGGGGGGAACCACTCGCCATCGGGCACCCCGGCGCCTGTTAGCGGAGGAGAGCGGTGTCAGCGCCGCCACTGGCCCCCCCCCCCGCTTGCTCAGGGCCCCGGCAGCAGCTGGCACAATACTTACCTCTCCCCGTGCCTACGCTGCCTCAGCTCCGGGCTCCAGGGGGCGCCTGCGCTTCCTCTCACAGCAGTGCTGCTGAATGACGTCATCATTCAGCGGCCGGCTGTGGCAGAGAGTGCGCTGACGCCGGACAGGTGAGATGTGATGTGTATGTGTCTGTGTGTGTGTCTGTGTGTATCAGTGTGTGTGTATGTAGTGCGGTGCTTTGTGTGTGTGTGTGTGTATGTGAGAGAGTGTTTGTGTGCTGCGGTGCTGTCTGTGTGATGGTGGTGGGGGAGAGCAGTGATGATGATGATGGGGAGGCATTGATGATAATGGGGAGGCAATGATGATGATGGGGAGGCAATGATGATGATAGGGATACGATGATGATGATGGGCAGGCATTGATGATAATGGGGAGGCAATGATGATGATTGGGAGGTGATGATGATGATGGGCAGGCATTGATGATAATGGGCAAGCATTGATGATAATGGAGAGGCAATGATGATGATGGGGAGACAATGATGATGAGGAGGCAATGATGATGATGGGCAGGCATTGATGATGATGGTGAGGCCATGATGATGATGGGGAGGAAATGATGATGATGAGGAGGCAATGATGATGATGGGGAGACAATGAAGATAATGGGGAGGCAATGATGATGAAGAGGAGGCAATGATGATGTTGGGGAGGCAATGATGATGATGGGGAGACAATGATGATGATGGGGAGGCAATGATGATGATGGCGAGGCATTGATTATAATGGGGAGGCAATGATGATGATGGGGAGGAGATGATGATGATGGGAAGGCAATGATGATGATAATGGGGAGTCTTTCCACCGCGCCCTTTCCTGAGCCGTAACAGTGCAGAACGCAGCACAGCGCAGAGGAGAGCTCCATATTTTGTATGGAGCATTATATGGGGACCAGTATCCTGTATGGAGCATTATATGGGGACCAGTATCCTGTATGGAGCATTATATTGAGTCCAGTATTCTGTATGGAGCATTATTTTGGGTCCAGTATTCTGTATGGAGCATTATATGGGGGGTGACATCCTGCATGGGGTATTATATGAGTGATGAGGGGGAGACTGTGGTGCCCATAATATTGTACGGAGGACTGTACTGTCCAGTCTGTACTGTGTGCTGCGAGGATTTGGCGGTTTTTGAGCTATTGTACAATTTACAATTGATCACCGGCAACCCTGATGGGAAGGCGACTCCCTTATATAAGACCAGTCAGTAACACCTGATTCCCAATCCTCACAATCTTCACTGGACAGTCCAGTACCGCTTGTAACCACCAGAGGGAGCCTCTGCTCAGAACTCATTTCAAGTCCATTCACAACAGGGCCCATTATATATGGAGCATTATATAGGCCCATCATACACTGGAGCATTATAAATGGGGCCCATCATACACTGAAGCATCATATACGGGGCCCATTATACACTGGAGCATCATATGGGGCCCATTATATATGGAGCATTATATAGGCCCATCATACACTGGAGCATTATAAATGGGGCCCATCATACACTGGAGCATCATATACGGGGCCCATTATACACTGGAGCATCATCCATGGGGCCCATCATATACTAGAGCATCATATGGGGTTCATTATTTATGGGGCATCATATAGGGTATGGAGCATCATATGGAGCACATATGGGGCCTATTCTGTATGGAGCATTATATGGAGCCCATTCTGTATGGAGCAATATATGGGGCCCATCATATACTGTATGGCGCTTTATATGCGACTCATTATACTGTATGGAGCAATATATGGGGCTCATTATACTCTATGGGGACTGTCCTATACTGTATGGCACATTATATGAGGACCATCGTATACTGGAGAATTATGTGGAGCTCATCATATACTGCATAGAACATTATATGGGACCAGTTATTTATGGAGCAATATATGGGACTCATTCTGTATGGCGCACTATGTGGTGGCCATAATACTGTATGGAGGAATATATTGTCCGGTTTTTTGAGCTATTGTAGAATTTAAAATAGATATCACTCATGTAATGGAAGAAGTGAAGTATTGGGCATTGTACTGTACCTATATTTCTCTGCCGTATCTGTGCATCATGAATCGTGGTCTGTGTTAAAGGGGCCCACTGATGCTCTTTCGCCCGGGGCCCAAAAAAAACCTGGAGCCGACCCTGGCGCCATGGAAGTGATTCGGCAACGCTTCAGGTACTTTTGCATTGTTTTGCAGTCTTACTTTTAATATATCTAGGAGGCCGTAATGGCACAGCGAATAAAAAACGTAGAGTAGTACTGCCCCATTTGAGAATGCCTTGTCATGGCGGGGTGGCTCAAACAATTGATCAATTATTTGCTAAATGTCTCACTTAAAAAGTACAGTTAGAAACCAATATGTGCATATGCACTTTATTTATTGCATGCTGACCATAGCCAGCGCTGGCTTCTCCCCTTTTTTACTTTATAAGTGTATTACCTGGCTGCAGCTAGGAGTAGTTATAGTTCCCTCACTGCAGGGTGCTCAATAGCCAGCACACGTTTAAGCGGCCCATCCGGCGACTGATTATCCTAGGTGCAGTTCCCTGACTGACCTGAGGGTAAGGGGGTGCCGGAGACACGGGGGCAGGATGGAGACACACGGGCAGAATGGAGACATGGGGCAGGATGGAGACACACGGGCAGAATGGAGACACACAGGGGCAGAATGGAGACACAGGGGCATGATGGAAACACGGGGCAGAATGGAGAAACAGTGGCAGGATGGAGACAAGGGGCAGATGGGAGACACACGGGGCAGAATGGAGACACACAGGGGCAGGATGGAGACACACAGGGGCAGGATGGAGATACACAGGGGCACGATGGAGACACAGGGCAGGATGGAGACACACAGGGGCAAAATGGAGACACACGGGCAGAATGTAGACACGCAGGCAGAATGTAGACACGCAGGGGCAGAATGGAAAAACACAAGGCAGGATGGAGACACGGTGGCAGGATGGAGACACACAGGGGCAGATTGGAGACAAACAGGGGCAGAATGGAGACACACAGGGGCAGAATGGAGACACGGGGCAGATTGAGGACAAGGGGGCAGAATGGAGTCACGGGGCAAATTGGAGACACGGGGCAGGATGGAGACACACAGGGGCAGAATGGAGACACACAGTGGCAGAATGGAGACACGGAGCAGATTGGAGACACAAGGGGCAGACTGGAGACACGGGGGCAGGATGGAGACACACAGGGGCAGAATGGAGACATGGGACAGATTGGAGACACACAGGGGCAGAATGAAGACACGGGGCAGAATGGAGACAAGGGGGCAGGATGGAAGCAAGGGGCAGATTAGAGACACAGGGGCAGAATGGAGAAATGGGGCAGGATGGAGACAATGGGCAGATGGGAGACACATGGCAGAATGGAGATGGGGCAGATTGGAAACACAGGGGCAGAATGGAGACACAAGGGCAGAATGGAGACACACAGGGGCAGAATGGAGACATGGGGGCAGGATGGAAACACGGGGGCAGAATGGAGGCACACAGGGGCAGATTGGAGACACGGGGCAGATTGGAGACACACAGGGGCAGATTGGAGACACACAGGGGCAGATTGAAAAACAAGGGGCAAAATGGAGACACACAGGGACAGAATGGAGCCAAGGGGCAGAATGGAGACATACGGGCAGAATGGAGACACACACGGGCAGAATGGAGACACACAGGGGCAGAATGGAGACACGGGGGCAGGATGGAAACACGGGGGCAGAATGGAGACACACAGAGGCAGATTGGAGACACACAGGGGCAGATTGGAGACAAGGGCAGAATTGAGACACGGGGCAGATTGGAGACAAGGGGGCAGAATGGAGTCAAGGGGCAGATTGGAGACACAAGTGCAGGATGGAAAAACACAGGGGCAGAATGGAGACAAACAGGGGTAGAATGGAGACACGGGGCAGACTGGGGACACACAGGGGCAGAATGGAGACACGGGGGCAGGATGAAGACAAGGGGAAGATTGGAGGCACAGGGGCAGAATGGAGACACGGGGCAGAATGGAGACATGAGGGCAGGATGGAGACAAGGGGCAGATGGGAGACACACAGGGGCAGAATGGAGACACGGGGCAGTATGGAGACACAGGGCAGATTGGAGACACAGGGCAGATTGGAGACACACAGAGGCAGAATGGAGACACAGCGGCAGGATGGAGACACACGGGACAGGATGGAGACACACGGGGGAAGAATGGAGACACGGGGCAGGATGGAGACACACAGGGGCAGATGTTATGTTTCGGCAGCTGAGGAGTGCAGGCAAAAAAGGCAATACACCAGAGCAGTTGGAATCTATGAGATTGCAGTACCCTGACTAACCACCACAACTAGAGGCAGCCGTGGAGCGTTCCTATGTTGGTCCTAGACCCCTCGTCACAGCCTGAGAAACTAACTACACCTAAAGATAGAAATAGGAAAGCTATCTGCCCCGGAGCAGAACCCCAAAGATAATAGAAAGCCCCCAAACATGTAATGGCGGTTAGACAAGATGAAATACTGACACAAAGAAAATAGTATGAGCAAACGCTGGGGCCCAAACTAACTAAATAGAAAAGGATAGAAAGGGCACTTACTGCAATCCCAGAAAACCCTGAAAAGCACCAACTTTACTAATTTCAAAAACGCCTGAGATCACACGACCTCTTCCACCTAAATTAGTTCTCTGGTGTAACAAAATCAAAACAGCAGCCACTGAAAAAACTGGAAAAAGCAAAAGTACAAACATCAGTGGCTGAACTAAACTGAGAGGGCAAAAGCCACCGGAGGGGACCCTGAAGGCCCCCACAGAAGTGCAGGACAAAATGCAAAAATATAGCACAAAAAACAAAAAGAAGAAAATGTCTTATCTGATAGCAGGAGATGCAGACACGACACAGCAGGCTACAAGGGAAACAGGAATGAAGGATTCAGACCAGAACAATTGATCACCGGCAACCCTGATGGGAAGGTGAGTCTCTTATATAAGACCAGTCAGTAACACCTGATTCCCAGTCCTCACAATCTTCACTGGACAGACCAGCACCGCTTGTAACCACTAGAGGAAGCCTCTGCTCAGAACTCATCTCAAACCCATTCACAACAGTACCCCCCCCTTGAGGAGGGGTCACCGAACCCTCATTTGAGCAACCAGGTCGGTCAGGATGAGTTCTATGATACGCACGGATAAGTCTCCTAGCATGGATGTCCGAAGCAAACACCCAAGAATTGTCTTCCTGACCATAACCTCTCCATTTAACCAAATACTGGAGTTTCCGTCTAGAAAAACGAGAATCTAATATTTTCTCAACCACATACTCCAGATTGCCCTCAACCAAAACAGGGTCAGGAGGCACAGCAGCAGGAACCACTGGCTCAACAAACCTCTTCAACAAGGACTTGTGGAACACGTTATGGATCTTAAATGTCCCTGGAAGAAGCAAACGAAAAGAAACAGGATTAATAATCTCCATGATCTTATAAGGTCCAATGAACCTAGGCTTAAATTTAGGAGATGCTACTCTCATAGGAATATTCTTTGAGGACAACCAGACCAAGTCCCCCACTTTAAACCGAGGACCATCAGTCCTATGCCGGTTAGCAAACCGCTGGGCCTTCTCCTGAGAGAGGGACAACCTCTCCACTACCTGGTCCCAAATCTGTTGCATACGCTCCACAACAGAGTCAACACCTGGACAGACAGAAGCCTCCGTCTGTCCTGAAGAAAATCGAGGGTGAAACCCAGAATTACAGAAAAACGGAGACATCAAAGTGGCAGAGCTAGCCCTATTATTAAGAGCAAACTCAGCCAAAGGCAAAAAAGAGACCCAGTCATCCTGATCAGCAGACACAAAGCATCTTAGATAAGTCTCCAATGTCTGGTTTGTTCTCTCAGTTTGACCATTGGTCTGAGGATGAAATGCCGAGGAGAAAGACAATTGAACACCCAGTTTAGAACAAAAAGTCCTCCAAAATCTGGAAACAAACTGGACTCCTTTGTCAGACACAATGTTCTCAGGAATGCCGTGTAAACGAACCACGTGCTGAAGGAACAACGGCACCAATTCAGAGGAGGAAGGCAACTTAGGTAATGGCACAAGATGTATCATTTTGGAAAACCTATCACAAATTACCCAGATGGTGGTCATTCTCTGAGAAACAGGAAGGTCGGAAATGAAATCCATAGAGATATGGGTCCATGGTCTCTTGGGCACAGGCAATGGCATCAACAAACCACTAGAGCGAGAGCAAGGCTTGGAGCGAGAGCAAGTCCCGCAGGACTGCACAAATTCCCTGACATCACGAGACAAGGTAGGCCACCAAAAGGACCGACTAACCAAGTCTCTGGTACCAAAAATTCCGGGATGCCCAGCCAATGCGGAACAATGAATCTCAGACATCACACTCTTCTTCCACTGGTCCGGGACAAACAATTTTCCAACAGGGCAGCACTCGGGCCTATCCTCCTGACACCCCTCCAGAGCAAGTCTCAAATTGGGCGAGATGGCGGAAAGAACTACACCCTCTTTCAAAATAACAGAAGGATCAGATAACTCAGGAGAGTCCGCAAGGAAACTCCTCGAGAGGGCATCCGCCTTAACATTCTTAGTGCCAGGAAGAAAGGAAACCACAAAATTAAAACGTGTGAAAAACAAGGCCCACCTGGCCTGTCTAGGATTGAGTCGCTTGGCAGATTCAAGATAGACCAGATTCTTATGGTCAGTAAGGACCACCACCTGATGTTTGGCTCCCTCCAGCCAATGTCTCCACTCTTCAAAAGCCCACTTCATAGCCAATAACTCCCGATTACCCACGTCATAATTACGTTCAGTAGGAGAAAATTTTCGAGAGAAAAAGGCACAAGGGTTACTTTTAGAGGTCTCTGGATCTTTTTGGGACAAAACGGCACCTGCCCCAATTTCAGAGGCATCAACCTCCACCTGAAATGGCAGAGAAACATCAGGCTGCCGTAGACAAGGAGCAGAAGTGAATCTCTGCTTAAGTTCCTGAAATGCAGAGACTGCCTCAGGAGGCCAATTCACCACATCAGAACCCTTTCTGGTCAAATCAGTTAATGGTTTAACAATAACCGAGAAATTACCAATAAATTTACGGTAAAAATTGGCAAAACCCAAAAATCTCTGAAGAGCCTTTAATGAAGTAGGTTGGACCCAATCACAGATGGCCTGAACCTTGACCGGGTCCATTTCAATAACAGATGGGGACAAAATGAATCCCAGAAATGAGATCCTCTGTATGCCAAAAAGACACTTTGATCCCTTCACATACAGAGCATTCTCTCTCAAAATCTGGAACACAGTTCGAACATGTTTCACATGAGAGTCCCAGTCATTGGAAAAAATCAAGATATCATCCAAATAAACAATCAGAAATTTGTCCACAAAATCCCTGAAAATGTCATTCATGAAGGACTGGAAGACGGAAGGAGCATTAGTGAGCCCAAAGGGCATCACTAGGTACTCAAAATGCCCTTCAGGGGTATTGAATGCCGTCTTCCATTTATCCCCATGCTTAATGTGAATAAGGTTATACGCCCCCCTGAGGTCAAGCTTGGTAAACCAAGTAGCGTTTTTCACCCTGGAAAACAGGTCAGAAATCAAGGGTAACGGGTATTGATATTTCACAGTAATATTGTTCAAGAGACGATAATCAATACACGGCCTTAATGAACCA